>CM054057.1:427101131-427399701 GCA_028641055.1 Alopecurus myosuroides
CAAGCCGTGCATCACTGCCTCGTACTCTGCTACGTTGTTGGACGCCTTGAAATGAATCTGCAGCACGTACTTGAGTTGATCTCGCCTGGGTGACGTAAGCACTACGCCAGCACCAAGGCCTCCCTTCACCTTCGAGCCATCAAAGTGCATCTTCCAGTAATTGGAAACTGGAGCAGGAGGTTCATACTGCACCTCAGCCCAATCCACCAGAAACTCCGCCAGAATCTGAGACTTGATGGCTTCTCTTCTCGCATACGCGGGAGCGTACGCGGCCAGCTCGATTGCCCACTTGGCTACTCGACCACTCGCCTCCTTGTTGCCCATGATATCCGAGATGGGAGCAGAGCTCACAACCGTGATAGGATGCTCTTGGAAGTAATGCTTTAGCTTCTTGGCACCTAGGTACATGCCGTAGGTCATCTTCTGGTAATGCGGGTAGTTTTGCTTGGAGCTAGACAACACTTCACTGAGATAGTATACTGGGTGCTGCACACTCTTGCCTTCTTCCTCTCGCTCCACCACAATCACCACGCTGACTACTCGGTTAGTAGCAGCGATGTACAGTAGCATTGGCTCCTTGGGTAGCGGACTAGCCAAGATGGGAGTGCTAGCCAGCATTGCCTTCAGCTCGTTGAATGCCACATCCGCTTGCGGAGTCCAGACAAACTTGTCACTTTTCTTCATCAGCTGGTACTGAGGCAGGGCCTTCTCGCCCATTCGGCCCAGGAAACGGCTCAGAGATGCCAAGCAACCAGTGAATTTCTGCACATCCTTCAGGGATCTCGGCAAAGACATGCTCTCAATAGCTTTTATCTTTGAAGGATTGGCTTCAATGCCCCGACTAGACACCAGGAAGCCGAGTAGCTTGCCAGCCGGGACACCAAAGGTACACTTACTCGGATTCAGCTTCATTTTGTACTTGCGCAGGTTAGCAAAGGTTTCCTCAAGGTCGGCAAGCAGAGTATGTGTTTTATTCGTTTTGATGACAATGTCATCTACGTACACCTGCACATTCTTGCCGAGCTGATCGTGCAAGCATTTCTGCATGCATCTCTGATAGGTTGCACCCGCATTCCTCAAGCCAAAACACATGACACGATAGCAATAAGCCCCGTACGGGGTAATGAAGGCAGTCTTTATTTGATCAGCAGGATTGAGAGCTATCTGGTGGAAACCAGAGTAGGCATCTATGAAAGACAGCAGTTCACAACCAGCAGTGGAATCGATCACCTGATCGATGCGAGGTAGCGGGAAGGGATCCTTGGGGCATGCCTTGTTCAAGTCGGTGTAGTCGACACACATGCGCCATGTAGTAGCAGCCTTGGGATCCTCCTTCTTCTTCTCGACCATGACCGGGTTGGCTAGCCAATCCGGATGCAACACCTCCATGATGAAATTGCTTATCAGCAACTTGGTGATCTGGTCACCAATGGCCTTCCTTCTCTCATCTCCGAAGCGGCGCATAGCCTGCTTCACTGGCTTGGCGTCAGGACGCACATGTAATGAGTGCTCAACCAACTCCCTCGGGACTCCTGGTAAATCTTCATTGGACCAGGCGAATACGTCCCGATTCTCACGGAGGAAGTGGATGAGCTCGCTTTCCTATTCCTCCGCCAACCCGGAGCCAATGATGGCTACGCGGTCGGGGAACTCAGGGTCGACCTGGACCTTCTTGGTCTCTTGAGACGCTTGGAACGCGGTCCCGTGCTGGGTATTCGGCACGCCCTGCGCGGATTGCGCCATAGCCACCACCTCGTACATCTTTTTCTTCTCGGCAGCAATCACCATGGACTCCGCCAACTGAGAACCAGCAGAGGCACACTCCATGGACTTCTTGTAATCACCAGAGATGGTAATCACGCCATTGGGACCAGGGATCTTCATCTTCAGATATGCCGTGTGAGTAGAGGCCATGAACTTGCTCAGAGCAGGCCTGCCGAGTAGAGCGTGATATGGGCTCTGATGATCAACCACCTCGAACTGCAGGCGCTCTGTGTGGCAGTTCTCCCTTGTGCCGAATAGCACATCTATCCACACTCGGCCAATCGGGTTGCAAGAGACCCCCGGCACAATGCCATGGAAGGTGGTCTTGCTAGGTAATAGCATGTTCTCGGCCAGCCCAAGCTTCTCGAGTGTGTCCTTGTACACAATGTTGATGCTGCAGCCGTTGTCGATCAGTACCTTGCTGAACCTCACGTTCTTCTCGGGACCCAAGAAGGTAGGATCCACCACCAAAGCGTAGCTACCCGGGTTGGGCATCACCTTGGGATGATCTACTCGGGACCACTTGATCTCTTGGTTGCACCAATGCATATAGTGAGGAACAGCAGGGATCACGACATTGACCTCCATGGCACGCCTGTGCTGTGACTGCTTGTCGACGGGCTCTAAAGTGAAGATCATGTAGCTCTCATGGTGCTCTTGGTACTGGTTGGAGCCTCCGCCCCCATTGTTGCCGTTGTTGTTGCCCTGGTAGTTGTTGTTGCGGTTGTAGTTGTTGTTGTTGCTGCGGTAGCCCTCATTGTTGAAGTGACGGTTGGCTCCTAAAGCCACTTGGTTCACGTTTTCCCTTCTCGGAAACACTGGCGGCCGAGCTGCGGGTGCGCGAGCAGGCTGCACATTGGCATTTGCAGCTGGCAGAGGAGGAGGAGGAGGCAAGCCTTCATTCTTGATCAGATCCAACCACTCGCACTGTCGGGTAGTGTGATTAGCAGGCCTTGAGGGGTGCTGAGTGTGGAAACTACATGGGCCGTCCTTCATGTCGTCAAAGACGAACTTCCTTGGCTGCTCCGAGTTGCCGCTACCCGACTGAGGAGCACGGAATGGTTTCTTGTTGCCTTGGCCCTGGTTCTGGTTCTGCCCGTAGGCTCCAGCAGGTTTCTGCCTTTGGCTACCCCCAGCTCCAACAGCTACTGCATTCACCTCCTCAGGGTCATACCGAACGTCTATTCGGTCACCCCTGCGCTTGTTGCGGAACTCGTTGCGCTTGTTGCGGTTGAAGTTTCTTCTCGGCTCGGAGGAATCCATCAGAGGCTGAGTAGGATCACCGAGTGCATACTGATCTGCGATCTTGATGGTCTCCGCCAGAGTGTTCGGCATCTCCCTCTGCAACCTTTGCCACAGCATACTGCCGTGTCTGCAACCCTGTGCAAACCAAGTGATGGCTTGGGCCTCGTTCACACCTTCACAGGTATTCCTCAATGTGCTCCACCGAGTAAGGTACTCGCGGTCCGTCTCGTCTTCTCGCTGCCTGCAAGCGGGCAGCTGCTGTGGCCTATTCGGCCTCTTGTAGGTGCTGGTGAAGTTGCTGACGAAGGCGTCCGAGAAGTCCAGCCAGCAGTTTATGCTGTGCTTGGGCAAGTTGTTGAGCCAAGTGCGAGCTGGACCCTCTAGCATCTGCGGAACGTACCGCACTGCCCATCTCCTGTTGCCGCCCGCGATGTGGACTACGGTGACATAGTCGTTGAGCCAGTCTTCTGGCTTGGTGCTGCCGTTGTAGCTCTTGGTGCCCCTTGCGAGCTGGAAGTTCTTCACGGGTGGCTCGTTCATGATGCGCGGGCCAAAGCACTCGGGGCCAGGAGGACCCGTGTTCTCCAGCCGTGCCGACAAGCTGATCCGGTCCAGCTGGTGCCTTGCATCTCCAGGCGCCAACACGCGCTCTCCCACACGATCCTGGATGTCATAGCCAGCCATCTCCATGGCCGAGTAGCCGTCATCATATCTGTCCACCTGCACAGCTGCAGGCTGCCCCACCGGGTTGGCGACTGGCACCACTGCATGCGGCTGCTGCCTCTGCCGAGTAGGCTGGGCGACGGGATGCTGAGAAGAACCTGGGCGTTCTCCATCTCGGGCTTGGCTTTGAGCTTTATGGGCTTGAAAGCCTGCTCCTGCAGCGTTGTGTTTCTGACCGGACTGTCGCGGCACAGCGAGCTGTTTCGCGGCGACAGCCGGGTCGTACACCTGCATTTGCCTATCCTTGCCGGAATGCCCACTTCGGCTTTTCTCGCGGCTAGGATGCGGAGATGACGCCTGATCGTTAGATCTGGCCACATGCGAGTGCACCACCTGAGAAGCTCCAGCACCCGGGTTGGCTTTCCGGAACTCCTCGTTCTGCCTAGCCGCCTCTAGCACCAACTCGTTCAGCCTTTCCTGCTGCCTAACGCGCGCATCGCCAACTAGGTGCGGCAACTCGGCAGCTACGGCCTCAGCAGCTCTAAGTGTCTTGGCGGGTGTGCTGTATCTGGGTCTAGTGGAGGTGTTTGCGGTTGCGGACTGACTAGGGGCCTCTACAACCGTTGCCATCTCGGCACCTAGGTTGCGGCGCGTAGCACCTACTTTGCTAGCTCTCCTAACAACTGGTGTGAAACCGTGAGCCTTGTTGTACTCAAGCTGATCTAAGCTAAGCTCTAGCCTGATCTTCTCCAACTCCGCCTGCTCAGCGAGCAGCTCCTGGCACTGCCGGTCGAGCTGCGCCTTCATGGTCAGGAGCTCAAGGTCGGTGGGAGGCGGCATGCCCGTCCGCGCAGCAGACGCAGGGATCGTCGGAGTGGTGGAGAGCGGAAGGTTGCACTCCTTCTCGTAAGGCTTGTGCGTCTTTCCGCTAGCACTTGTGCCAGCGAGATCCTCGACGACGGCCGCAGCGGTAGCAGCCGCGCCCTTCCCGGCATCAGCAGCGAGGCCAGCTACCATCACCTCCGCAACGTCCGCGGAGCGGCCCAGCAGCCTCCCGCGCGCGGCGATAACGGCAGGTGGATCCTCCGCGTCATGCACCATCTCGGGGTAGTCGCGGTCGACGACGGTGGCGACGTAGACGAGGTGCGCGCCGAAAGATAGCACCGTGCCGCCCTCCGGCATGGCCCTGCCGCCGAAATCGCCGGCGTTGTCGATGACGAAGTCGAAGGAGCCGAATCTGTGGACGAGGCCACAGACCACGCGCTCTCCGGTAGCAGAAATCGATCCCGTCCGAACGGAAACTCCAGCCAGCGCCGCTGGTTGCCCCACGGTGGGCGCCAACTGTCGTGGTGGTGTCACGGCAGATGCCATAGGATGGCTAAAGATGTGGGGACGAAGGACGCTGGAGGCGCTCGGGGAGGGATCACGCGACGGGTAGACGCGTGAAGGATGAAACTAGCACTGCAAACAACACGATCTACCCAGGTTCCGGGCCCTCGTGAGGAGGTAAAACCCCTACTCCTGCCTTTCTCTATGTATTCTGATGTCTCACCGAGTAGCCACAGTACAATGGTTCTTGCTACCGAGTAGCCACTCTTCTCTCTCCGGGTAGAACTAGGTCAAGAATCTCTATGTAGGATCCAGCCCAAGTCTCGTCCCTCGTCCCTCGCGCAGGAGGCGGCGGGGCACCTTATATACTTGGTGCCCAGCCGGATACAGCCAAATACAAACAAGTGTCGACATTGTGTGCACACCGTCCTTCTTCCGAGTTCCCGCTGACAGCTTTGGCTTCTAAGCTTGTCCTGATACGGAAAGTCGTTGGGAAAAACCAAGTAACCAGTCTGTTATCACTGTGCGAACACAGAGTAGGTCCCCCCTATCCTGCGACGCCCTGCTGACACACTGTCGCTGTCAGGCCCGCCGTCCCCAGATGAACAGTGCTGTGAACAGTGCCAAGTACGGACCCGGGATACGCGGGATTCGGTGTCAGAACGACTCCTTTGACTTCTGGCCCGAGTAGGTTCCCGCCATTTCTACTCGGTCCAGCTCTTCTGTTCGGAGGAGCACAACTCTCTTGATTCATTCTTCTGGCTGTCTAGGTGTGAGACCGGGTAGCAGTCGACCGGGTAGCGAGTACCAGGTAGCCGGCTACTCGGCCAAACACCCCTTCTGATCTTGCCTTTAGCACTTGCCTTTACCCTACTCGGGGGTAACCCCCCGACATTGCTACTAGCTTAGTCATATATATATATATATATATATATATATATATATATTGTGATAGTCGTACTTCCTCAACATATAGGATTGTTCACCTAGTTGCATAATCTAGACAATCTGTATTTGAGCACTATCTTGTTAGATCGAAAAAGAATCTCAAATTTGTAGTTAACCTATTCACCCCCCACCCTCTAGTTAACCTCTTGTCGTGGTGGTGTCACGGCAGATGCCATAGGATGTCTAAATATGTGGGGACGAAGGACGCTGGAGGCGCTCGGGGAGGGATCACGCGACGAGTAGACGCGTGAAGGATGAAACTAGCACTGCAAACAACACGATCTACCCAGGTTCAGGGCCCTCGTGAGGAGGTAAAACCCCTACTCCTGCCTTTCTCTCTGTATTCTGGTGTCTCACCGAGTAGCCACAGTACAATGGTTCTTGCTACCGAGTAGCCACTCTTCTCTCTATGGGGCGAACTAGGTCAAGAATCTCTACGTAGTGATCGCTCTAGGTCAGCATCCCCCGCGCAGGAGGGGGCAGGGCACCTTATATACTTGGTGCCCAGCCGGATACAGCCAAATACAAACAAGTGTCGACATTGTGTACACACTGTCCTTCTTCCGAGTTCCCGCTGACAGCTTTGGCTTCTAGATTTGTCTCGGTGCGGAAATTCGTTGGGCAAAACCAAGTGTTCAGTCTGTTATCACTATGGCGAACACAGAGTAGGTCCCCCCTATCCTGCGACGCCCTGCTGACACACTGTCGCTGTCAGGCACGCCGTCCCCAGATGAACAGTGCTGTGAACAGTGCCAAGTACGGACCCGGGATACGCGGGATTCGGTGTCAGAATGGCTCCTTTGACTTCTGGCCCGAGTAGGTTCCCGCCATTTCTACTCGGACCAGCTCTTCTATTCAGAGGAGCACAACTCTCTTGATTCATCCTTCTGGCTATCTAGGTGTGAGACCGGGTAGCAGTCGACCGGGTAGCGAGTACCAGGTAGCCGGCTACTCGGCCAAACATCCCCTCTGATCATGCCTTTAGCACTTGCCTTTACCCTACTCGGGGGTAACCCCCCGACAGCAGTCCCCGAAGCTGGTAGAGCCCTGCGAATTCGTTCACTGGGCCCTGCCAGCTTAAAAACCAACCTTGACAGTCTTGCCCTTGAACCTTGGGATACCGAGTGAAAACCTCCGAGTAGCCCTTGACCTTGTTTCCTCTCTTCCGAGTAGGGCCACTTCTCTTCTCTGTGGCCGAGTAAAATGACTTAGTGAAATCTTGAAACAGAATCTCTGCGTGACAGAGCACAATCCGGCTTTCCGCGCTGCAACTGGGCACGTGTCACGCGGACACGACTTCGACGCCTCGGTGCCCGGTAGCTGACAGGCCACGCGCCCAGTTTTTACGGGTTGGGCCCACCAGCTCGTAACGTCCCATCACGCGCAGTAATCGCCCACGATCTCGTCGTGGGATCTAATGCGGCCGTTACGCGCGCGTTCTGCGCTGTGTGCGTTTCTAACCGGCCCACAGACCCCACGCCACACGATTACTGCCACGATCGATCCCACTTCCTCAACTCGTAACGGTAACTCGAGGAGCGGTATAAATACCCCCTCGGTAACTCCTTCTTCTTCTTCCGCTCACAATTTCCCCTCTGCCTTCTCATTTCTCCGCCGCTACAGAGCTCCTCGCCGCCGCGCAACTCACTGCGCCGCCGCGAGCTTCTCCATACACCAAATCCACGATCTTTTCCTCAATTTCTTCCTCATCGCCATGGCTCGCGACGACAACGCTCGCGCCGGCTGGGCGGGGTCCGAGGTCACCGCCGAGGACTGCCAATGGCTGGTGAACACTCGGCGAGTTCCTCCCGGTGTTCGCTGTCGGCAACCTGGCGATGAGCTCGTCCCTGCCCCGCAGGAAGGTGTGCACGTCGTCTTCCTCGCACACTTCGCGCGAGGATTCGGGCTCCCAGCATCCAACTTCCTCCGTTCCTTCCTCGACCATTACGGCCTCCAGATGCACCATCTTCCTCCGAACGCCGTCGTCTTCCTCTCGTACCACGCCGTGGTATGCGAGGCCTTCCTGGGCGTTCGCCCCACGACGGAGACGTGGTCCAGGTACTTCTTCTTTCGCCAACAGAGCAAGGGCAAGAAGGACAGTGCGGACACCAGCAGCCGGATAACGGAGACCGGCAGCGCCATGATGGTGCAGCGCCCTGGAACCAACCATCCGCGCATCAAGGGACTGGACTCCGTCCGCAAGTGGCAGAGGACGTTCCTGTACGTGCAGAACGTCCCCGCCACGAAGGGAGCCAAGGTGGAGGACCGAATCAATCTGCCCCCTTGGAGCAACCGAGCTCCCACCGGGCAGAACTGGCGGACCAAGCCGTCCATCGACAGCAATCTCAAGCAGATGGACGAGCGCCTCGCCTATCTGGCCGAAGAGGGGCTCAAGAGCGACGATCCAATCGCCTGCTGGATCTCCAAGCGGGTGCTGCCGCTCCAGCGTCGCGTCCACCCCATGTGCTACATGGGCGGCCCCCGCGACTGTACTCGGACAACCACGTTCGAGCTCAGCAACGCGGATGTCGCCGCTCACGCGTGGTCCATCATGACCACGGGCCTCAGGGACAATTGGCAGTATGGCTTCATCCCATACAGCCGCACGAAGCCAATCGAGCGGGTATGTACTTCTTTTCCTATCTCTTGTATACATGTTCCGAGTAGATAGCCCTCTTATCTTGCAGTGTCTGATACTTGCACTCTGCGTCGAGTAGGGCACTTAGCAGAACTGCTTAGGTTTAATGTGCTTTATGCTTGCACGCCTTGCCGAGTAGCACACCGAGTAGCACTGCTTAGGCTTAATGTGCTTTATGTTTGCACGCCTTGCCGAGTAGGACACAGAGTAGCACTACTTAGGCTTACTGTGCTTTGTGTTTGCACGTCTTGCCGAGTAGGATGCCTCTATGCTACTCGACTAACTTGTGATGTATCTCTATTCTTCAGGTCCTTGCTCGCCAGCTTGCTGAGAGCATGGAACGCTTCGAGGACAACTGGTCAGAGGACCGAGAGGAGGACGACGAGGTCTCCTTCGAGACCGCGGACAGGCTCAACCTCCCCCATGCCGCTCAGACGGAGAAGCATCATGTAGATGCGTCCGTCCGTGATTGGTCCGAGGATGACGACGAAGGTAATTGAGCTCATCCTGTCTGGTCGCAAGCCACGCTACCCAATTTCCTCTTGCTTCTAAGCTGTTTTTCTTCTTCCCAACTTTGCAGGTGGCGCTGATGCTGAAGAGGAAGACGAGGAGGAAAACGAGGAAGCCCTAGTCGTCAAGCCGCTCTCGGTCGCTGCTCCTCTTACCCGCAAACGGACGGGTAGCGGTGCTCAGGAGCCCCCCACCAAGAAGAAGAAGACGGCCGGGAAGACGACCAAGAAGACCGTGACGAGAGGAGGACGGACAATCCCTACCCGTAAAGGGTAAGCACTTTCTCCTTAGTTATGCGCCTCTGCTGCCGCGAATTCCCAGTTCACTTACTTCGTTGCTTCTTCTCGATTTCCTCTCTCCTTCTCTTTTTTCTGAACATGTTTCTTTCTTCAGAGCCCCCTTGAATGCTGACGCTGCTCTCGCGCCCACCAAGACTAAGAAGAAATCCGCCATTGACGTCGATAATCTCATCGACCTCGACGACGAGACTGAATCCGCAGCGCAGGCCGGGGCGCGTGCGTCCTCTCCCGTGAAAGGGGACGACTCCGACGACGCTCGATACATGGACAGCGACGCCCACGACGCCGAGCAGGAGCAGGAGGCCCACGCATATCAAGAAGCGCGGGACGCTGATCGCGACGCAAGGCCACCTTCTCCTCTGGCCGCCACGGCCGAGGAGAACCTAGATCAAGACCCCGAGAAGCATGATGACGATGCCGCCCTTGAGCGGCGAGAAGAGGACCAAGAGAAGCCAGCGACAAGGGCTGCTGAGCAAGACGACCCCGTGGCCCAGCCGCGGGTAGAAGAACAAGACGCCGCACAGCAAGACCCCGCTGCCGAGCAGCGGGAGGTTGAGACGATTGATGAGATGGGGCAATACCCTCTGAGCGACGCGCAACCAGACGCCGCGCAGGGTAGCGCTCAGCCGGATAGCGCGCCCTTGGCGCCGCCTACCCAGCAGGGTACTTCCTCCACCGCGCCAAACTCTCCACCAACAAAGAAAACCAAGACAGCATCCAGCCCTCCGGCCAAGCAGCTTATCAAGAATATCAAACAGGAAGTCGTTGACAAGAAGGCCGCCGAGAAGAAGGCTGCCGAGAAACAGACCTCTGGGAACCAGGCCGCCGAGAAGCCAGCTGGCCAGTCAGAGGGCACTGTTCGCAGGAATCCCTCGCGTAGCGGTACGCGTGGTGCTGCCACGATGCCGCCGCCAAGACCAACTGCCAAGCCCGGCCAGCTCACCATCCGTGAACCTGATGCGGCTGCTGATACCGCCGCAGGATCCAGCTTCCCGGATCCACCCACCTTCCCACCTTATATGGTGAAGGTGAGCCAGCAGCACAGCATCCCATTGACCCCAGTCGAGAAGAAGCTCGCGATCAGGAGGGGCAAACAGGCTACACCGGTGGACTCCAAGCCTCCAGCCAGGAACAAGGACCGATCTGTCTCGATCCACTCGCGCGAGGTTGCGGAAACCGAGGTAACATCCACGGGCCTCGAGCAGATAGTCGACCGGGTTGGATTTATCGATGCTGAGTGGGACAGCGACGTCCTCGGCAACACGAATTGGCACGGCACATCTTTGGGCGATCTGGACCACATGCGCGTCGACTGGAACAAGGCAGACATGGGTTATAAACCCATGACTATTGCGTCCAACACCAGCACACTCGCCGCCAAGCTCTTCGTCCATCGCAAGGCCGCGGAGGATATTGAACAGACTTACGCGGTAAGCTTTGCTCATCCGTTCCGAGTTGCATTTTCCTTCTCTTCTATTCTTCTGCTTCTTCCTATCCATCCCCCAGTCCCCGAGATTCTGGCCGAGTAGGCGGGTACTCAACCGAGTTGCCGCCTTCTCGGGTTGAATCTACACGTCTTTGTCTGACTCCTTTTCTTTCTTCCTCTTAGAATTGCCTTCTGAAAAGAACCAACATGTACCGGCGACTGCTATGGAACCACAGCATTGCTAGGAGGCGTCTTGAGGCCCTGGAATCGGAGCTCAAGTCCGCTGAGGCATCGGATAAGGAGGTCATGGACAGCGCCCTCAAGCTTTCCGAGATCGAGAGTGAGCTTTTAGCTACGCGGTTCCCGCGTTTTATGTTTACGCCCGCTGTTGCTTTCTGCTCTGACCAACCCCTTTCTGCAGGCAAGTTTAAGACCCTGGCCGAGGAGCAATCCAACTGCCGCGCCTTCGTCGAGAGCGGCCAAACCACAATCAAGAGGCTGGAAGGTGAGTTGGTGTTCTTCTCTGCTTGTTTTCTTGCTTTCATCTTTGCTACCCTGCTGACCGTGCTTTGATTTTCACAGAAGATCATAAGAATTTGTCGAAGAGCATCTCGACTGCCTCAAGCCTGCTGAGGTGCAGGCGCAGCTTGCAAGCCTTGAGGCGGAATTCAAGAAAAGGCACCTCGCCGAGTTGAAACCATTGCAGGCCCAGGTGCGAACTGCTCTCTAGAAAGCCACTGATCTAGCTACCGAGAGGGACAACGCGGTGGCCGAGAAGAAAAAAGCCGAAACGGCAGCCACAGCCAAGCAAAAGGCTCTCGAGCTGGAATGCAAGACGCTGAAGGAGAGCAACTCGGATCTTATGCTCCAGCTGGCGCAGTTCCGGAAGGTAGAAGAGAGGCATGTTGCTGACGAGGAGTCTTGGAAGAAAAAGCTGCAGGCACTACTCTATGACCTGAACAGTAAGTGCTTGCTTCTCCGCCCTTCTCTTGTTTCTTGCGCTTCTCCGCTGATCGGTTTATTTTTCTACTCGGCTTCTGTCTCTGATCTTCTCAATAGCTTTTTCAGAAATCTTCCCCGACCTCGAGTCATCTTGTAAGCCTGCCTTGGCGAAGGCCCGAGCAGCTCGCATTGAGAAGGGCGAACCCATGGACACCAAGGCAGAGATCGAAGATAGCATCACGGTCATGCAGGGGCAGCTTCAGCGCTTAAGTGATGTGGGCACCGATCTGGTGCGCACTGCCTTCAAGCTTCATGACGTGTTCTGGCCTAAAGACTCCGTGCCAAAAACTATCCGCGGACTTGCCGCGAAGCTTAATGGCGTGAAGGCCGAGCTGAAGAAATGGAGGGCGTCCGGAGCTTGGGCAGGCGCTGATATGATGCTGCTATTCATCACCAGCTGGTATGAGAACCTCAACTTGCAAGTTGTCCGCGAGATGCGTGAGGACTCCAAGTGGGAGACGGATTCCGATTGCGTGGCTCTCAGCCAGGCCGTCGCGTACGAGGTCGCCCAGTACGCAAGTACCGCGCGCTTCATCGACGGTCTCACCGAGCCTGACACCGAGGTGGACGAAGGCGATGATGACGACGATGATGAAGACAAGGACTCCACCGAGTCTGACCTGGGCAGCTTCGAGAGTGATCGCTACAAGGCCGGGAATGGGAAGGCCGAAGTCGTCGCGGACAGCGAGGAGGAGGCCGAGAGCGTGGATATGGTGATCGACACCGCGGCCCTCGAGTTCGGCACCTCCTCAGGTGCGGCTCTCGACGACACGGCGCGACTCCTCGCTCAGACTGCGGCCTCCACCTCGGTGGCCACTGCCACTTCCGAGCAGGCTGCTACTGAGCCGGATGCTGATGCCGCGAAGACTGATGCCGCCAGCTCGGAGGCTGATGCTGCTAAGACCAGCGCTGAAGCTGAAGCCGCCAAGGCCAACACTGACACTGAAGCCATCAAGGCCAGCGCCGAGAACACTGCTGCTTCTACCTGACTACTTCCTGCAACTTTATTCTCGAAATTTTTATCAGATCCCCGGGATGCCGGGTGCAGATGTATCGAAACAATTATCCTTGTCGTTTGCTACTCAGTTTTATTCACGTTTGATATTTAACTTAGTCAATTTGAGCAACTTTGGCTCGAATGCCGAGTTGCGTTATCATGCGAGTCCCCGAGTTGCATTTCTTATTCGCTCTTCCTTTTTTATCTCAGCTCTTACCCGCAACTTGTTGCTTTTTTGGTATTCGAGTCACAAGAATTCAAAGTTGGAGTTGCAAATACTTAGCCACTTAGAAATACTCATAGTAACGCAGCCCACCACTTAGCCGAGAAGGAGTTTAACAAGAAACAACAGTAAAAGACATCCTACTCGGTTCCTGCACTTTTTCTTTCCTTAGTAACTTTTCTTGTGCTCATTGACCTTTTGCTTGTTCTCTTGCTTGCCATGAAGCCGGGTTTCGGACAGCAGCAAAGTCGAAGAGTTGGCATGTAGGTTTAAACACAATACTGGATGTACTCGTGAAATTTTAAGCAGAGCAACCGAGTGGACAAAAGTAAAGCCGGGTAGGAACACACAGAGCAAGTCTAGGCGAGGGCATTCCCCGAGCTGGATTTCAGATTGCAGGGTAGAATTTTAACTCGGATAAGAGAGTACATACACATCTTTGCTCACGAATGAAAGCGACGAAGTAGGGCTACATTCCAAGGGCGCTTGGTTTCCTCTCCAGCTTTATCTGCCCTGTTCTCCTGTGATGGACGCATGTCCACGAGATAATAGGCATCATTGTGCAGCGCTTTGCTCACAATGAAGGGCCCTTCCCATGGAGGAGACAATTTGTGCATCCCGGCTGTGCGTTGCACAAGCCTGAGGACCATGTCTCCTTCTCGGAAAACCCTTGGGTTCACCTTTCGGCTATGATAACGCCGCAGGCTTTGCTGGTAGATAGCCGAACGTGACAGAGTGAGCTCTCTTGCTTCTTCGAGCAGGTCAACGTCGTCTTCTTGAGCTTCTCTCGCCTCCACCTCAGTGTAGAGGGTTACTCGGGGGAGTCATGCTCTAAGTCTATTGGCAACACGGCCTCAGCCCCGTATACCAAGAAGAATGGCGTGTAGCCGGTTGACCGGTTAGGGGTAGTCCTTAGACTCCACAACACCGCTGGCAACTCGTCTAGCCAACACCCAGGTGTTTTCAGCAATGGCTCAATCAGCCTTGGCTTTATGCCTGCCAGCACCATGCCGTTTGCTCTTTCCACTTGCCCATTGGAGGCGGGATGCGCAACAGACGCAACATCTAGTCGGATGTGCTTATCTCTGCAGAACCGCACCATTGCCCCTTCTGCGAAATTTGTGCCGTTGTCGGCGATGATGCTGTGCGGGTAGCCGTATCTCAGGATCACATCCTTTAAGAATTTCACGGCAGTAGCTCCATCGCACTTCCGAATAGGCTTCACTTCAATCCACTTGGTGAACTTGTCCACCATGACTAAGATATGTGTCATGTTGCCTTTAGCCGGCTTGAAGGGGCCAACCATATCCAGGCACCATACGGCAAACGTCCATGTGATAGGAATTGTTTTCAACTCGGAAGCGGGCATGTGAATCTTACTCGCGAACATCTGGCAGCCATTGCACTTCCTCACGATGTCTTCAGCTTGCTGCAGAGCTGTGAGCCAGTAGAAGCCATGCCGAAAAGCTTTCTTGACCAATGCCCGAGAAGAGGCGTGGTGCCCGCATTCTCCTTGGTGTATTTCCAACAGAATTTCTCCTCCTTCTTTTGGGTCCACACAGCGTTGCAGCACGCCGGTGGCACTTCTTTAGTGCAGCACATCTCTGAATATAGTGTAGCCCTTGGATCTTCTCTGAATCTGCCTTGCGGCCACCTCATCTTCTGGCAGAGTACCATCCTTTAGAAAGGATAATATGGGCATGGCCCAACTCGGTGTCTCCCGTGTGGGAAACACTGGTTCGTCCACTTCCATTGGGACAGGCATCTCCGGCTGCTCTTTAGGGTTTGGAGCACTTCTCTGGAGCCCTGAACGATTGGCAAGGACCTCCTCAATAAATGCGACAGTCCCCGGGTTAAGGACAGCAGTCCCCGAGTATGGAATGACCGTCCCCGAGTATGGAATGGCAGTCCCCGAGTATGGAATGGCAGTCCCCGGGTAGGGAGCGGCAGTCCCCGGGTTCTCTGTTGCATTCTCCCAGTCAATCTCCATTGGAACGGATTCTTCACTTGGCAGAGAAAGAACGAATATGGATTCCGAGTTGGGAGATGGCTTGATGGATGGCTTCCTCAAGTGCTCCAAGGCAACCCCCGCCGGGATGGATTGCCGAGAAGAACCCAACTTGGATAGCTCGTCTGCCGCTTTGTTCTCTGCTCGGTGAATGTGCTGGAACTCGCATCCTTCAAAGAATCCAGTCATAGACTGTACCAGGAAGCGGTATGATGCCATGTTGGCATCTAGAACATCCCAAGTGCCAGAGACTTGCTGCACCACCAGATCTAAATCGCCATAGCATATAATGCGCTGCACGCCAACCTCCTTGGCTACTCGCAAGCCGTGCACCACTGCCTCGTACTCTGCTACGTTGTTGGACGCCTTGAAATGAATCTGCAGTACGTACTTGAGTTGATCTCGCTTGGGTGACGTAAGCACTACGCCAGCACCAAGGCCTTCCTTCACTTTCGAGCCATCGAAGTGCATCTTCCAGTAATTGGAAACTGGAGCAGCAGGTTCGTACTGCACCTCGGCCCAATCCACCAGAAACTCTGCCAGGATTTGAGACTTGATGGCTTCTCTTCTCGCATACGCGGGGGGCGTATGCGGCCAGCTCGATTGCCCACTTGGCTACTCGACCACTCGCCTCCTTGTTGCCCATGATATCCGAGATGGGAGCAGAGCTCACAACCGTGATAGGATGCTCTTGGAAGTAATGCTTTAGCTTCTTGGCGCCCAGGTACACGCCATAGGTCATCTTCTGGTAATGCGGGTAGTTTTGCTTGGATCTAGACAACACTTCACTGAGGTAGTATGCTGGGCGCTGCACACTCTTGCCTTCTTCTTCTCGCTCCACCACAATCACCACACTGACTACTCGGTTGGTGGCAGCAATGTACAGCAGCATTGGCGCCTTGGGTAGCGGACTAGCCAAGATGGGAGCGCTAGCCAGCATTTCCTTCAGCTCGTTGAATGCCACGTCCGCTTGCGGAGTCCAGACAAACTTGTCACTTTTCTTCATCAGCTGGTACAGAGGCAGGGCCTTCTCGCCCATTCGGCCCAGAAAATGGCTCAGAGATGCCAAGCAACCAGTGAATTTTTGCACGTCCTTCAGGGATCTCGGAAAAGACATGCTCTCAATAGCTTTTATCTTTGTAGGATTGGCTTCAATGCCCCGACTAGATACCAGGAAGCCGAGTAGCTTGCCAGCTGGGACACCAAAGGTGCATTTACTCGGGTTCAGCTTCATTTTATACTTGCGCAAGTTGGCAAAGGTTTCCTCCAGGTCGGCAAGCAGAGTATGTGTTTTATTCGTTTTGATGACAATGTCATCTACGTACACCTGCACATTCTTTCCGAGCTGATCGTGCAAGCATTTCTGCATGCACCGCTGATAAGTAGCACCCGCATTCCGCAACCCGAAACACATGACACGATAGCAATAAGCCCCGTACGGGGTAATGAAAGCAGTCTTTATTTGATCAGCAGGATTGAGAGCTATCTGGTGGAAACCAGAGTAGGCATCTATGAAAGACAGCAGTTCACAACCAGTGGTGGAATCGATCACGTGATCGATGCGAGGTAGCGGGAAGGGATCCTTGGGGCATGCCTTGTTCAAGTCGGTGTAGTCGACACACATGCGCCATGCAGTGGCAGCCTTGGGATCCTCCTTTTTCTTCTCGACCATGACCGGATTGGCTAGCCAGTCCAGATGCAGCACCTCCATGATGAAATTTCTTATCAGCAACTTGGTGATCTGGTCACCAATGGCCTTCCTTCTCTCATCTCCGAAGCGGCGCATAGCCTGCTTCACTGGCTTGGCGTCAGGACGCACATGTAATGAGTGCTCAACCAACCAGGCGAACACGTCCCGATTCTCACGGAGGAAGTGGATGAGCTCGCTTTCCTATTTCTCCGCCAACCCGGAGCCAATAATGGCTACGCGGTCGGGGAACTCGGGGTCGACCTAGACCTTCTTGGTCTCTTGGGATGCCTGGAACGTGGTCCCGTGTTGCGTACTCGGCACGCCCTGCGCACCAGCTTGCGCGGATTGCGCCATAGCCACCACCTCGTACATCTTCTTCTTCTCGGCAGCAATCACCATGGACTCCGCCAGCTGAGAACCAGCAGAGGCACACTCCATGGACTTCTTGTAATCACCAGAGATGGTAATCACGCCATTGGGACCAGGGATCTTCATCTTCAGATATGCCGTGTGGGTAGAGGCCATGAACTTGCTCAGAGCAGGCCTGCCAGTAGAGCGTGATAGGGGCTCTGATGATCAACCACCTCGAACTGCAGGCACTCTGTGCGGCAGTTCTCCCTTGTGCCGAATAGCACATCTATGCACACTCGACCAATCGGTTTGCACGAGACTCCCGGCACAATGCCATGGAAGGTGGTCTTGCTGGGTAGCAGCATGTTCTCGGCCAGCCCAAGCTTCTCGAGTGTGTCTTTATACACAATGTTGATGCTGCTGCCGTTGTCGATCAGTACCTTGCTGAACCTCACGTTCTTCTCGGGACCCAAGAAGGTAGGATCCACCACCAAAGCATAGCTACCCGGGTTGGGCATCACCTTGGGATGATCTACTCGGGACCACTTGATCTCTTGGTTGCACCAATGCATATAGTGAGGAACTGCAGGGATCACGGCATTGACCTCCATGGCACGCCTGTGCTGTGACTGCTTGTCGACGGGCTCAGAAGTGAATATCATGTAGCTCTCATGGTGTTCTTGGTACTGGTTGCGGCCTACACCCTCATTGTTGCCGTTGTTGTTGCCTTGGTAGTTGTTGTTGCCTCTGTTGTTGTTGCGGTTGTAGTTGTTGTTGTTGTTGCGGTAGCCCTCATTGTTGAAGTGACGGTTGGCTCCTAAAGCCACTTGGTTCACGTTTTCTCTTCTCGGGAACACTGGCGGCCGAGCTGCGGGTGCGCGAGCAGGCTGCACATTGGCATTTGCAGCTGGCAGAGGAGGAGGAGGAGGCAGGCCATCATTCCTGATCAGATCCCACCACTCGCACTGTCGGGTAGTGTGATTAGCAGGCCTTGAGGGGTGCTGGGTGTGGAAACTGCATGGGCCATCCTTCATGTCGTCAAAGACGAACTTCCTTGTCTGCTCCGAGTTGCCGCTACCCGACTGAGGAGTACGGAAAGGTTTCTTGTTGCCTTGGCCCTGGTTCTGGTTCTGCCCGTACGCTCCAGCAGGTTTCTGCCTTTGGCTACCCCAGCCCCAACAGCCACTGTGTTCACCTCCTCGGGGTCATATCGAATATCTATTCGGTCACCCCTGCGCTTGTTGCGGAACTCGTTGCGCTTGTTGCTATTGAAGTTTCTTCTCGGCTCGGAGGAATCCATCAGAGGCTGAGTAGGATCACCGAGTGCATACTGATCTGCAATCTTGATGGTCTCCGCCAGAGTGTTTGGCATCTCCCTCTGCAACCTTTGCCACAGCATACTGCCGTGTCTGCAACCCTGCGCAAACCAAGTGATGGCTTGGGCCTCATTCACACCTTCGCAGGTGTTCCGCAATGTGCTCCACCGAGTAAGATACTCGCGGTCTGTCTCGTCTTCTTGCTGCCTGCAAGCGGACAGCTGCTGTGGCCTATTCGGCCTCTTGTAGGTACTGGTGAAGTTGCTGACGAAGGCGTCCGAGAAGTCCAGCCAGCAATTTATGCTGTTCTTGGGCAAGTTGTTGAGCCAAGTGCGAGCTGGACCCTCTAGCATCTGCGGAACATACCGCACTGCCCATCTCCTGTTGCCAACCGCGATGTGGACTGCGGTGACATAGTCGTTGAGCCAATCTTCCGGCTTGGTGCTGCCATTGTAGCTCTTGGTGCCCCTTGCCAGCTGGAAGTTCTTCACGGACGGCTCGTTCATGATGCGCGGGCCAAAGCACTCGGGGCCAGGAGGACCCGTGTTCTCAAGCCGCGCCGACAAGCTGATCCGGTCCAGCTGGTGCCTTGCATCTCCAGGCGCCAACACGCGCTCGCCCACACGATCCAGGATATCATAGCCAGCCATTCCCATGGCCGAGTAGCCATCATCATATCTGTCCACCTGCACAGCTGCAGGCTGCTCCACCGGGTTGACGACTGGCGCCACTGCACGCGGCTGCTGCCTCTACCGAGTAGGCTGGGCGACGGGGTGCTGAGAAGGACCTGGGCGCTCTCCATCTCGGGCCTGGCTTTGAGCTTTATGGGCTTGAAAGTCTGCTCCTGCAGCGTTGTGTTTCTGACCGGACTGTCGCGGCACAGCGAGCTGTTTCGCGGCGACAACCGGGTCGTACACCTGCATTTGCCTATCCTTGCCGGAATGCCCACTCCGGCTTTTCTCGCGGCTAGGATGCGGAGATGACGCCTGATCGTTAGATCTGGCCACATGCGAGTGCACGACCTGAGAAACTCCAGCACCCGGGTTGGCTTTCCGGAACTCCTCGTTCTGCCTAGCCGCCTCTAGCACCAACTCGTTCAGCCTTTCCTGCTGCCTAACGCGCGCGTCGCCAACTAGGTGCGGCAACTCGGCAGCTACGGCCTCAGCAGCTCTAAGTGTCTTGGCGGGTGTGTTGTATCTGGGTCTAGTGGAGGTGTTTGCAGTGGCGGACTGACTGGGAGCCTCTACAACCGTTGCCATCTCGGCACCTAGGTTACGACGCGTAGCACCTACTTTGCTAGCTCTCCTAACAACTGGTGTGAAACCGTGAGCCTTGTTGTACTCAAGCTGATCCAAGCTAAGCTCTAGCCTGATCTTCTCCAACTCCGCCTGCTCGGCGAGCAGCTCCTGGCGCTGCCGGTCGAGCTGCGCCTTCATGGTCAGGAGCTCGAGGTCGGTGGGAGGCGGCATGCCCGTCCGCGCAGCAGACGCAGGGATCGTCGGAGTAGTGGAGAGCGGAAGGTTGCACTCCTTCTCGTAAGGCTTGTGCATCTTCCCGCCAGCACTTGAGCCAGCAAGATCCTCGACGACAGCCGCAGCGGTAGCAGCCGCGCCCTTCCCGGCGTCCGCAGCCAGGCCAGCTACCATCACTTCCGCAACGTCCGCGGAGCGGCCCAGCGGCCTCCCGCGCGCGGCGATAACGGCAGGTGGATCCTCCGCGTCATGCACCAGCTCGGGATACTCGCGGTCGATGACGGTGGCGATGTAGACGAGGTGCGCGCCGAAAGAAAGCACCGTGCCGCCCTCCGGCATGGCCCTGCCGCCGAAATCGCCGGCGTTGTCGGTGACGAAGTCGAAGGAGCCGAATCTGTGGACAAGGCCACAGACTACGCGCTCTCCGGTAGCAGAAATCGATCCCGTCCGAACGGAAACTCCAGCCAGCGCCGCTGGTTGCCCCACGGTGGGCGCCAACTGTCGTGGTGGTGTCACGGCAGATGCCATAGGATGGCTAAAGATGTGGGGACGAAGGACGCTGGAGGCGCTCGGGGAGGGATCACGCGACGAGTAGACGCGTGAAGGATGAAACTAGCACTGCAAACAACACGATCTACCCAGGTTCAGGGCCCTCGTGAGGAGGTAAAACCCCTACTCCTGCCTTTCTCTCTGTATTCTGGTGTCTCACCGAGTAGCCACAGTACAATGGTTCTTGCTACCGAGTAGCCACTCTTCTCTCTATGGGGCGAACTAGGTCAAGAATCTCTACGTAGTGATCGCTCTAGGTCAGCATCCCCCGCGCAGGAGGGGGCAGGGCACCTTATATACTTGATGCCCAGCCGGATACAACCAAATACAAACAAGTGTCGCCATTGTGTACACACCGTCCTTCTTCCGAGTTCCCGCTGACAGCTTTGGCTTCTAGATTTGTCTCGGTGCGGAAAGTCGTTGGGCAAAACCAAGTGTTCAGTCTGTTATCACTGTGGCGAACACAGAGTAGGTCCCCCCTATCCTGCGACGCCCTGCTGACACACTGTCGCTGTCAGGCACGCCGTCCCCAGATGAATAGTGTTGTGAACAGTGCCAAGTACGGACCCGGGATACGCGGGATTCGGTGTCAGAACGGCTCCTTTGACTTCTGGCCCGAGTAGGTTCCCGCCATTTCTACTCGGACCAGCTCTTCTATTCAGAGGAGCACAACTCTCTTGATTCATCCTTCTGGCTGTCTAGGTGTGAGACCGGGTAGCAGTCGACCGGGTAGCGAGTACCAGGTAGCCGGCTACTCGGCCAAACATCCCCTCTGATCATGCCTTTAGCACTTGCCTTTACCCTACTCGGGGGTAACCCCCCGACACCTCTCGATCTTTCACGTGGTAACCAGTAGATGTTCGCATCATCCATGCACTTTCAGTATGAAAAAATCGTCTAAGGATGAAGTATGTTTCCATAAAGAAGCTCTCCTAGGTTTATTGGAAATCAAAGGATTCACATTTTTTTGGTTAGGCCAAATAGCGAAGAAGAAAGATTTATTCTTTTTGAATCATTTTTCATCAAGGGCACCTCAAAGATTAGGTTTAGGGGGGACAAGTGCCTAGGCAATACCAACCTTCGAAACATCAGCTATCTAGAATATTGTGCGTCACAAAAGCAATATAGTTGAGGTGCTAGGAACATCCCTACCATATGTGACATTCATACGGGGTTTCGTTGTGCTCAGACTTGCGGCATGGAATGCCCTTTAAGCTTAGTTGGCAATGGTTCAAATATAGCAAGAGAAGGATGAATTCCGATGGAATCTACACATAAATGACAATTCTTTGGTGGACTCCGTATACATAACACAAGTACGCTTGTGTTAGTTCATAATAATAAAAATCTAGAAAATGAAACGATGCAAACATGGTAAATTTTCGGTGGACTCTACCAAATCTTGTCAAAAAATGATAAACGCTACAATTAAACTAAGTGGAAGCACATGACAATGCGACATATCCTAAAGTTCAAATCATTGACGGTATCTAGAGCACCGAAAGTGAATCATGGTGAATCGTAGATCTAGATATTCGCTTTCCTTTCCCTCTTTTAGAAGATTTGTGAATTGAGGAAGGATCTCAAGCTTTTAGAGTTCAATGAAAGGAGCGCTGCTATACGTCCGACCGTTTCCATCCGGCGCACGTACGACGAAAACCGAAGACGTACAATGTATTAAAGAGCCTTTGCTGCACCGAAGGATTCGTGCGTCTGACGGGAAGAGTATCGTACGCATGCAAATTCGATAAAAAAAAAAGCTAGTACCTTCTAGGTGGAGAACAAATTATCTTATATGAAGTCCCTAGAAAGATGTGTGATATCTAAATAACATATTTCTTCATGTTCTTTTCATATTTTACATATAATGTCTTAAATTCATATAACTTAGTCTTACTGTTATCTTTGTACCATACCCGTGATCAATTCCAACTTTTTTTATAAGTGTATCGACTTGATGCGGACTTTTGAGTTTTAATAAACCATCATTTATTTGGAAAAATATATTTTTTAGATCTTGGCTCCACCTTTTTTTTTTGAGCTGGTCTTGGCTCCAAATATCGTCCCCGTGAATATTTTGCTCTCTCCCGAACTTGGCTCAAATATATCGAGAGAGCGGAAAATAACAGCAACCGTTGGATCTTAAACGGGGGGCATCCATGATGGCTACGTCAGCCCCTGACTTGGCTCCTGCAATTTAGACGATATGCGCCCAGCCTGGCGGAGGCAACAAGGCCGGCCGGCGTCTCTGATGCTGATGGCCGGCACTTGGCGCCAGATTAGCTGCATAGCTTATGCGTACTTCATCTTGTTTTTCTTTCAAGGTCTGCAACTGCTGCTAGCTGCACAATACGCCTGCGTCGTCACAATTCCATTTACGGCCACCACCATGGCTTCCTCTTGGAGGCACCGTCGTCGCGAGGACGACTATGAGGAGGAGGAGGAGGAGGAGGACGACGACGAGGACTATGGAGAGGAGGAAGAAGAGGACGACGATTATGAGGAGCAGGAGGACGACGAGGAAGGAACCGAGGAAGGCACCACTGGGGAGAATTCTCCAACCCCCTACAACATGGAACTCCACTCCATGACCGCAAAGGTTTACACGAAGTTCCATCTCCTTAACTCCATTCCGTGCAGCTCGATCAGGATCCCTTAACTAATTTGCTACTTCCTTCTGCAGGGCATCAAGCACTTGTGCTCGGAGCTCATGGAAATAAATGAGGCCTCCCAGGAAGACTTCCAAAGGAATGTGCACCTAACATACCTCTCTTTCCGCAGGTATATATGCTGCACCATCATACAACAATCAACAGTTCAGTGAAAAAATAACAATCAACAGTTAATTTATCAATCAGTCTCTCGAATGATAGTAATATGTACTAGTATTGACCATTCATGGCCAGATTGTTCCAAGAAGCTGGCGATCTGGAGAAAGATGTGGAGCATCTCAAACGCCAGGCCATGGCACAGAGGAGACTCATCCAACATCTCACAGACAACCTCTACTCCTCTTCAATGGTACCGGACAGTTCAGCGATCGATCCATTCGACGCGTACTCTCCCAGCGCCGCCATGACCATCGCCGTAGATCCGCTGGACGTTCTCCTATCCGAGCACAGGATGGAGGAAGCCCTGGAGCTCCTTGAAGCGGAAGGCCAAGCGCTAGAGAAACTGCACAGCGACGACGCCCGGGTGATCGCGTCGAGCATGTCCGCGCTGTCGGCCCGGCGAGCCAGAGTCGCCGACCGCTTCGCCTCCCTTGCCGACAACCCGCGGACGCCACCGCGGCGCGAGCTCCTCCGGGCGCTCTCCGGCCTCTGCAAGCTCGGCGACTCCCAACGGGCCAACCATATCCTCTTCAAGTTCTACCGCTCCGACGCCCTCCGGCGCGTCGACGAGCTGAGGTGCTCGTCGTCGTCACACAGGAACTACATCAAGGAGCTGGCGTGCACGGTCTTCTCCTCCGTCCTAGATGCGTCGAGGAGCTTCGTCGCGCTTCACGGGCGGTGCCTACCGTCGCCCGAGCTGAGCCGGTGGGCGATGGAAGAGATCGAGGACTTCATCGCCGCGTTCCGCGAGTACGTCGCGTCCGTGTCGGAAGCCGAGGCCAGCAACGGGTTGGCACTGGCGACCGAGGCAGCCAACTGCGCCGTCTCCTACACTTCCATGCTCAGAACCGTCGTCTCGGAGGAAGATATCATGGCGTTGATCCGGCCTTGCATGGAGGAGGTGCTGGCGACATACGCCAAACATCTGAAGAAGGTCGTCGGGCTGCTGGTTTCTTCCGACGCGTGGGTGCTGGGGAAGTTCCTCGTGTCAGGAATCCTAAGGAGGACAGCGTCCCCTGCACTACCTACCGGTGAAGAAACGGAGCACTGCCTGCTCACGGCCAGCGGAAGAAAATTTGCCACCTTGATGCAGGAGGTGGTGGAGGACATGTCCCCATTGCTGCGTCTTGGGATGAAGAGTTCAGCTCTGCAGCTCCTGGCCGGGTTATTCAGAGAGTACACGCACTCCATCCTGGCCGTGGATGTAGCTGACCAGCAGCAGCAGTACATGTGGCAACTCTCTTTCCTCATCAACTGCACCACGCTCGTCTCCTTGTTCCCGATCATCGCCCACGCCATCTTCAACAGCCAAGCGCCGTCGAATCAGGCCGCGCAAACCGAGCTCGACGGCTTGGTCTTGTTCATCAAGGAAGCATCCGGCCAAGTGTGGACACAGTTCTGCCAGCAGTTCATACGAGACACCATGTCGAGTCTGAAGGACAAATCAAGAGCCACGAGCTCTGCACGAGGAGTACCACAAGTGCCTTGCTCTGCATTCCAGGTGGTGTTCCTACGGCTGAGGCGGTTGGGTGACCAGTACGGTGTTATCTTGGCCGGCAACGACGGAACCATGACAAAACTGCTGCAACAGCTGATGGAGGCCATCATCGTCTGGCTTCACGGCAACCTACATCCCTGGATCTCCCATCACGCGCAGAATAATCTGCCCAAGGACACACTTATCCATCAGGTCAGTTAAACCAATTGAGTACATCTGCAGTTCTGTCTCGGGGTAATACAATCTTCTTACTGTATTAATTGTATATATATGCAGATCCAGTTAGATGTTCATTTTCTGCTACAAGTAGCACAGTTTGGTGGTTTTTCCTCTGGCAGTATCAGAACCTCTGCACTGGACTTGCTTAGCAGAGCACAAGAACAAGTGTCGTCTTTGGAAAACAGTGTTAGCAGGTAAAGACTAGTTCAGAGCTCGCTTTCCTAATTCTGACTGCTGCCAACCTAGAGAAATTGATACATCGCCCCAGGAGTTTTTATTTATGTTAAAATGTATACTATGTCTGCAGTAGTGGTGCCATCCATGAGGAGGCATGGGCTGCTGATGCCGCCAAACGAGCAGTCCAAGCTCTAATAGGGGATGGAGCAAATACTTCCAGTTCACAAGAAGAAGAAAGTACTAACCGTGAAGATGATGTGTTGAAAGATGGAGGAGCTAGCATGGCGAGGACTGATCAAGAAAGCGATGAGGAGATCGATGATAGTGTCACAAGTTCAGGTCAGAGCGACGCTCCCGAAACTTGGAGTGATGAACATGCCGGTTCCCATGCCCTGGGTGAAACCGGCAGTGGTGAGAAGTCCTCGGATGATTTTGTGAGCATTGAGGATGATGATGGCACAGCTGAGGGCAACCCTGAAGATGGCGTGTCGCCGGGCAGTCCAAGAAATTGTGTCCTCGATTCAGAAAGTCATGAGTTGCTGGTGGACAACATACCCGTAGACGTCCATGGTGATAGCATGAGTGATTTAGGAGGCTCAGGTGCTGCGACGGAAGCAACTCCATGTGATTTGCCAGATGAAGATAATGATGAGAGTACCTTGCCCGAATATTTGCAGGACAAGATGAGCCGTATCCCTGTGGTCAGTGACCAAAGTGGTACGGACACGACGAGCGTGAGCTCCACGGAAATGGAAAGTGGTGATCAACACTCTGATCCAGGAAGTGGCAGCAGTGGGGGCCATGGCTGGAGGCGGCGTGGCGCAGCTGTTGCGGACAAGGGCGGTGGTATCAGAAAGAAGAGGGAGGGCCTGAGCAGAAGCAGTAGGCCGAGATGGCGGCAGTGAAAGACTTTCAAAGAAAAAGGAGGCGACAGTGAGGAAACCCCCATTTGCCTTCAGAGGTTGTTCTTCAGTAAGCCATCGTGTTCAAAACATTAAAGCTATGAGGCAAATGCTAAGGATATTTGGCTAGTACCATTTGCAGTATATGCATATTTAATAATTTATACTTTATAAATATGTGGACTTAGATCGATAAACGATATGTATGATATATGTATGCTGCTACTCCGTAGAGGATACATCATCTATCCATCCATCCCAGTTTGAACTGAAGTTAACTGAACTCAGTGTTGCTTCAAGTAGTTGCTCCGTCTCCAGAACAAAAAAAACTACAGTAGTATACATGAATATGCATCCCCAACTCCAAGGAAAGATAGAAGAGTAGAGTAGTTGGTAGTTCCCTTGTGCAGTGCTAGTAGAGAATATAAGAGGTGAAGGGGGAGTAGAGATTTTCAGGCAAGGAATCCGAGCTTCTCTCCGTTCTTCTTGGCGAGTCGGATCAATCCCTGCCTCTGCTTCGGGTCGGCGCCGATGGTCTTGCAGAACTCGGTGATCACCTGTATGGTTTTGGGATGTCAAGCTGCTTTGCTAAGGGTAGCAGTGAAAGCCGACAAGGAAGATATGTAGTACAGTACCTGGGAGTGCAGCGCGATGGCCTTCCCCCTGAGCTGGTTGAAGCGCTTGCGTCCGACGATGTTGCGCGTCACCACCACCAGGGGCGCGAAGATGCCCTTGCCCTCGTTTACGTTGCCCATCCTCGCCGGTGTCCGAAGGGGCCGTGCCGACCGGGGCCGCATCGACACGGACGACATGGCCAGGTGGTCGTCGCCGGACACGGAGCTGGACCACGTCGGGAGAGCTCGCAGCCCGGATGACACAGACGCAGCCATCGGCCTCCTTGCTGCGATGTGCTGTGCAGAGTGAGAGAGAATGAGCAAGAGAACTAGAGGAGACGAGGAAGGAAGGAGGGATGTGGTGGAGACGGAGCCAAGCCAAGACGATGACGGACCGCTGGTGGCCAGCCAAAGCACAAGGCAGCCTCTCTCTACTGGCTCCAGTTGTAAGGAGATGAGGAGTTCCTGGGCAGGAACGGAGGGCCTATGCCGTGCCGCCACGTCATCTTCCCTTGGCCTTTTGCCCATTTCTCTGCCGCCACGTCATCCTTAAGTCGATTCAACAAAGCCCAGATAGCGACTGTGAGGCAATTGGTCCAGGAAGCAGCGGCCCTCCACCAAAACCACAACCAACAGCGAACACGGAGACAGCTAGAAAAACTAAAAACCGAGACAACATGCAGATGCAGAATCATCTTAGTTCAGCTAGACGAGGTTGCACATAAGTTTGCAGTACTAGTAGGTAGGTAGGTCGCACATAAGTTTTAGCACTTCCCTAACAGTTTGCCTTCCAGTCAGGCTAATTAATAGCAGTAGCAAGCACTTGCCGAGCATCATCACTTCACCACCAACCCCAAAATACGACTTGCAATCTTAGCTGCTGCATCAAACGACGCCATCTATCTACAACCACGACGCAACCAATGAGACAACCAGCAAAAGTCTCCTTCCCCTCCTCTTGACCCAACCCCTCCCTAGTTTCCACTTGCGGCGGCTCTGGTCCTCTTCCCTGCAAACAATATGTACCGCATGATTCCAAGCGCTCGAAACTAAGCAAAGCACCCAGCGACCAAATAAATTCTGAGCAGAATACATTTAAGTGTGGTGAAAAAACAGGGGCTACATACTTGAGTTCTTAGGATCACGGCAGTACTTGCTTCCACACATGCAATGGAATGCTGTTTCAGTAGCGTCAAAGTCGATGCCACAATCCTGGAACCAGAATTCAGAGCAACAAATATATGAATCTGAGCAAGCAAATATTTTTATTTTCTTTCAGCCACCATAATTGGAGAATTCCATGTTTCAGGTGTTAGTGGATGAGCTACCAGTAACGTTTACTTCTGCTTCTAGAGAAAACACATATGAAAACTAATGGGAGTTTATCTACTCATGTTTCCTTGTCAAACAAGCTACTACTTGCGTTGTGCTGGTACTAAAACTTCAGCAGTGTATCATCATTAACCATATTGCCAAATGGTGGCAGGTGCTTGTTATGCACTAGTGTTGAGAAAATGACGCAAACACTTACCCATGTTAACTCCTCAAAAGCCTCAATTTTCTTGGCAGTGAACAATGCAAGCTGCATCAGGAAGGAGGGGGGGCATCAATTAGGTCATCAACATAGCTGAATATCAAGCCTTTGACGCAGAAATCAATATCAATTGCCAAAGATTACTTACGTGATAGTAGTGATGATCAGGACTCTCAACTTCAACCGGGATGAGAACTAGATTTGGATCATAGCATCTATATGGCAGAGCATTAGTATTGCAAATTATGTACAGGTCATAGCATCTATACACAAGGTTGCCAAGTCATTTAAACGAATAAGAGAAAAAACAATCCTAGCATACCTGTGGTTGACAAATCGTCCGGCATTTCCATAAAATGTCGGATCAAGGCATAGAGACTCCTCATCGCTTGATGCCCCTTCAGAACCCCAAGTGGCGTCAAGGAGCACTCGATGCACATGCTTGCCATTTTTGGCATCTTCAACTCTTCTTTGATGTAGTTCGGAACTTGAGAGTACCTCTCCAACATACTCACAGATGAAAGCACCTTTTGGCAGCTCATCCACTGTGCGTAGCCCCCAGCCCTTCCCTTTACCTTTGAAAAACACCTGAATGATGGAATAAGGATAAGCTCATCTCCATGCTACAAGTTGCATTGTGCTTAGAAAATGGGAAAACAGGGTCTTTTTTGCACACGCCAGTGCAGATTTTCTTTTTCTTCAGCAATCAAGTAGATCGAAAATAAGAAAACTAAGTAAAGGGAAGCAAATGAAGGTTCGACTTGCTAGTGTTCAAAAGGAATGGAGCAAGAAACATATTAACATGTAAGTAAAAGAAGGCATGCTAGTGGCCACTTCTCAAAGAATACAATGATAGTATGTAATTGCTTTTATCTAAAAAATGGAAACACATAAAACTCTTACAAGCAGTGATAGGCTGCAGATGCTCTATACTATTACCTGCAGATTGTGTGTTATCCCCTGCTGAATCACACGGTTTCCGCATTGCATACCACAGCCACATTTACTCCAGCACTCTTTAATGAATTTTCTAGCAAGATGACCTTTGCATGGATCTGGTGACGCCTCAGTCTTGTATCTTTCGAGAGGGCAAACTTCACAGTAGGACTTATTATGCTTTTCTGAGAAGTGATTAACGGCAATACACTCATCAATGAATGTTGCACGAACCAGGCCCTCGGGTGTATATGCAAAGTTGCCTCCTGTTGATCTTGCACAGGCACATGGAAGTGATGATAATAAGCAATTGCCTGAACAATCTGCGCAACAGTCCTCATCACCAATCCGTGCAAGCGAGGTGTTGATATAAGCACTTTGGAAGACGATATTCTTCCTTATGTAGTAAAACAATGGAGGACACCTCTCATTGCCAAAATCATTTACAATTGGAATTCTAACTCGTTCTTCTCCCTTCGATATGTCCGCAACGTCATGTGGTGGTCTTTGCTTAGAAAGTAACTCAGCCTGATAAGGAACAATCCAATTTTGGCAGGTAGGTTCCGAGGATTCAGGTGCTGATGATCCATAGTCTGCAACCAATTGGCATACTTCATTCATAAGCTTGCCAATAGAAAAATCAGGAGGTAAAGTCTTGTATGAGCGGAGACATTTATCCTCAATCATTTTGAAGACTATATCCAAACTAATGCAAGGGTCAAATTTGCATTTCAATGACATCTTCACCTCACCCATAGTGGATGAAGCTACATCAAGTTCGACAATAGATTCTTGTTGAGTATTACGAAGAGTAGATCCCACCCCATTCTTGACTGCATGTTGGCTGCCGTCCAGATTTTGATCGTGGTTAACCATGATAACTCTAGCATCAGCACCAGAAGTCAACATGTCCCTTGTTTTACAATGTTTAATTAGCATGTTCTTCCCACCTATTAGATTTTTTATTAAGCAAATACAATTGATCAAATCAGAACGAGAACATTGCCAGCAGAAATTCATCCGAATCGAGATTGATCACTAGAATTGCATATTCTCACAGTTACTACTAAAAGCATGAGTTGAGGCTGACCCAATCAGCATGGCCGTCAAAACCACCCAGATTTAACGATCTGGATTAATTCTGTGATTAGCTGATTCTTTGTTGCTTCTACAGTATTCTCTAGGTGGATTCTTTGTTAATTAGATGATTAATCAGCTTCATTGATCAAGATACTTTTTCTATTTTTCGCAGTATATGTATCTACCAAGGAGGAATTTTGTTGATCGTTTTTACTTTAGGAATATAATCGAGACTTACTAGCAAATCTACATGGTGTCACCTGCGGCTGGTGTTGTGCCTAAATATTTCACCCATTTTTGTTGATTACCTCCATATGATTTCTAGGAAACTAACTGTTTGCCTCTGCTGTGTAATTATGCATGCAAGTTTTCTGAATGTTACTGAACCATATCTCCACTGGAGCATGAAAAATTATACTTCGCGAGCCACGCAGTACTAAAATTAGGATTAGTTGCAGATAACTTCTATATAAATTTTACCTTGCAGAACATATTGCATTTGGTGAGTTCAAACTATTAATACGCATAGCTTGCATTGAGAAGGCAACATCATAATGGGAGTCGGCACTTCTCTTAGTTGTCACACATGTTGTAACAATGGAAGTAATAATCTAAGACATGATCGAGGAGAACATACTTAATTTTATCTGCTAATCAACAGAAGCAGCATTCGCTGGATCTTTCAAAAAAAATAAAGATGCTTAATTTTGCAGGCAAGATTACGAAAGTTTTTTCTTTTCTTTTGATGCTACTGCAGGCAGAGCAATGAGCATCATAATGCAGGTATAATGCCATTTCCAAAATATAGTGTAAGTGTGTTAAGGTACTGGTTTCAGGTTGCGCATACTAGAGGACGTGTATTCTAATTTCTTAAATCGGTTTGATACATTTGTGCTGCTCTTTTATTTAATAATTTGGTATGCAAAGTAATATCTGTAGTGACATCAATTCCCAGGTAATATATGAACTTATGTATCATCTGCATGTGTGCTCACTTAAGCTTGTAAACTCCTGTCACAGCTTGAAGTCTTGAACTTGCAAGTCCCCGCAAAGGAGCGGGAAATTTGCAAGTGCATAAAAGGGCAGCCTGGTGCATGTAGCTCCCGCTTGCGCAGGGTCCGGGGAATTTGCAAGTGCATGCTTGGCGAAAATTCCTGCGTGGCCCCCGTTTAAGCGGTACTCGTTTCACTAAGCGCTGAAGTTTGAAAAACTCGGTGCTGGATCGGTTACTCATTTAGAGAAACTGCGTAGTTTGTTAATCAAGAAAATTGAAGGACGAATTGCTGATCTAGTGATGAGTGGAATTTATGTGGATTTCTGTCTGATATGCTTGGCCTGGGCGATCAACAATCGGATCTTGATCACAAACTGCAATTACAATCTGCATGTCGGTAGAGGTGAATATGAGACAAAAAAACCTTTTTCGGTGCTTCAGTTTATAGGAAAGATTTTTCAAAACCATAACATCATTTGGATATGAAGTTTCATTAATTGTTATTTCAGTACAACTGCTCTGACTATTGTTTATGTGCTCCTCAATTGGAAAGAATTTTTCGGAAGCAGAAGAAGGTGCTGTTGATCATTTGATAATTTGTCTGGGGAGCATTCTGTGACCTTTTAGTTAAAATTCTGATACATGCATAGTCTATGACATACCTATGTATGGCATACATATATGAAGGATAGAAGCTAGGAAACATGTGGTACAAGGAGTGATCTATGATGCTTGGGACTAACAAGTTCATGTTCATCGAGGTCACTCTGACTAGCAAACGAAAGAGGAAACAAGAGATATGGATGTTGTGGCCGTTTGATTCTTGGTTCTCAGATCAACTGAATATATTTCCACATATCAGCCCCAAGCTTGTGATTTGACGACTATATACTTCCTCTTTATTTCCTCTTGCTTGGCACGGCTAAGCTTGACACTTCTTAACTTACAACATTAATGGGGGTACTGCTACACTGTTTTTAAGATAATGTTACCAAAATCATTATAGAGAGGAGTCTCAAAGAATCCAGTTTTGTGCAGTGTTATGTAAAAATCGAGCTACTACTATATCCAGCTAAATATATATATTAACCGTCCCTGCGTCTCTTCCTAAAAAAAGACACGAGCTCCTTTACAAAATAAATGACTTGCTTCGTTGAATGAATGAAACCGTTTTCATGTTCTAATTTTTTAATGTTTTCAATCATTTTAGTTTTAGTTATTATACTCACTACGTGCATTGCTTTGATGAAATAAACTGGTATGGAGTATTAGTCAACACGTGCATTGCACATACATGATAACTAGTCCAAAAAAGGGAAGAAAGTAAGCAAGCAAAGGCTAAACTAAACGATATTTATCATGTGTACTGGAAATCATCGTTACCAATTAAAAAAAATTAGCAGTATCATACGGAAAGTCAGTTTGATTTCCAGAACATGCAAACATCATTGTGAACTATAATTTCAGCTATAACTAGACCAAAACTTATGCAAAATCATGAACACCTCTAGCATTATCTTTAAGAAGAAGTGTACACTTCTAGCTTTGGGAATATTAGCTGTGATGATGAGATAAGGAAGGAAGAAATCACATACCTCCGATACTGAGGTGCTTGTTACCAGGAGCAGCCGGAAGATCAAGTTTAGATTCAGGCTTGGGCCCTTCTAAGAGGAGAACATCTTGGGGACTTTCAAGCAGCAAACCTTTATCCCTATTGCAGGTGACAATGGCAGAAGGGCCTCCACGGTCATCAGCTTGGTGCATTGCTGGCAAGGCCATAATTGCTCGAGTGGTGGGTTGCAGTGACCGCTCATGAACGCGATCAGCTGAGCTCATTCTGGATCTCTTGATGAGGGAGGTTTCATTGTCACTAGCATCCATGTCATACTGACAAGCAGGAGCAGAAGGTGAAGGATTTTGGTAGTCTGGCATGACCCATGTTGAGCTGCGAGGCCTGAGATCCTCATCCGTCGTCCCCTGATGCGAGAGAGCAATTAGATCCCCTTCTATCCCCTGCCACAACCAAGCAATTGGAAAGCCTGATAATGAAGCAGTAGTTAAGGTAGGATGGTACACAGACTGACAGGAGCATTTGTACCTGAGGAGTTGTTGTGGGCATTGGTACGTTGTCCTCGTCGTCGAGGATGGCTTCGATGAGGATGCGGTAGTTGTCCTCCTCTATGGGCTCCCAGTTGTCGTCAAAGAGCCTGAGGAGGCGCTTGAGAACAGGGGCGGCCTTCCTCTTGTGGAAACCGAGAGCCTTCATGGCATTACACGCCTTATTGCCCCTCTCCCTGTGGGAAATCATGGCCTTTAATGAAGTGATTCGGGGATCACTCCCAGTCAGTCCCACTGTTAATGCTGCAAAGGACAGGAAGGAGAAGAAAAGGTTGAGGATTCATCAAAACCCTCCTTACTACAAAAGTAAATAGATTCGTGAGTGAGCTGCAGATTATCATATATTTTGCCTGTGAAACCCTAAGACGAAGAGGGGGGGAAATGCTCGATTCTGCGGGTGAATAAGAGCAGTACTGGAAACCCTAATCTTTGCCCACTCGCAGGAGAAACATCGTCTAGGGAGGGAAGGGGGAATGCGCCTAAAGAAAAAACAGAAAAAATAGAAACTTCCATTCCTAGAAAGGGGATAGGTAGCCAAATACCTAGACGCGCGGAGGAAAGGGAGGGAATCAGGGAATGGTTCGGTCCATTGTCGACTGGCGCGAGGCTGGGGACCCGGAGTTTTCGAGGTGGAGTCGGGAGGAAGACGAAGCCAGGGAGACGAGGAGGCGACGCGTCGGCGGTGCGAATGCCCTGACTGGCTGCTGACTGACACACAAGTACTGCCGCGACCTGGGCCTGACCGTCTAATGGGCCTTATTGAGCCCATGGAATGGCCCACTAACCCCACGGGTCCGATAAAAGGCAGTTCTGGACGGCAACCGGACGGGAAACCCTAGCTCAGCTCGGTCGCAGCTCGACTCCAACCGAATCCTCCACTCCAGATCAAAGGTAGCAAAAGGCATGGCGTCCTCTGCTGTGAGCAAGCGCGGCGGCGACTCGGGCGGCATCCTGGCCGCGATCTCGCGGTCTTCGGTGGCGGCGCACGGGCGCGAGGCCGCCGCCGTGGCGGGGAAGCTTCTGCGGAGCACGGGGAAGGCGGCGTGGATCGCGGGGACGACCTTCCTGGTGCTGGTGGTGCCGCTCATCATCGAGATGGACCGCGAGCAGCAGATGGTCGACCTCGACATCCAGCAGCAGGCGCTCCTCGGCGCGCCGCCGACGCCGGCCCTCGCTAAATAGATCGTTCCTCTTCTTCGGTTCCAAATGGTTTCTTCCATCTCCGTTGACCCCCCCGCCGCTGCTGCTGCGGTTCTTTTCTTGTTATTATCATAAAGTCGTCGAGAATTTTATCGCTAGTCTGTTATTTGAGAAGAAATAGTACTACGTATGTTGGGGATATGCTGAACTGATCCTGCTTGGTACTAGTACTATCACAATATCACCGGTGTGCCTTGAACTACTTCAGCATTTTGTTTTGTGTCGACTATTATAGAGATTTAGAGATGTATTGCATTCATCGTTGTGGAGTGCTTGATAGTTATGGAATGTGCCATTCTGATTCTCACAATGGCCGGCTCGATGCTTGCTACTACTCCGTATGTTATTGTTATGATATCCACGAGAGAGGCAGGTTAGGAAACTTGGGATCATCCTTGCTGCTCTTGGAACTGATCGTCTGTCAATTGGGCCTTGGTGTTTAAACGACAGGCCCCCTCGAGAATGGGAATGGTGGAGGTGAGGAGATGATAGGCTGGGAAGGAGGCGTATCTAGTGATTCCATTCTTTAGATAATTAATATATGGTGCTTACAATGGTGGCACAATTGGTTCTGAATTATCTCGAGAAAATTGCACTACATTGGAACAATAATAAACTATTTTGTCACATAATTCCCGTGCAAAAGAAATTCCCGTCGCTTCCCTCGCCCGTGGCCCCGCCCTGTCAATGAGAGAGAGGTATGTCGTCCTCATCGCCTTGGCTGCCGCGCGCATTGACGCCTACGGTCAGTCAAGACGACACGTGGCGACGGAGCAGTCCAATCGCGCATTGACGCCTACGGTCAGTCAAGACGACACGTGGCGACGGAGCAGTCCAATCGCCCACGCGGCGAAATTATGATGTTGCCGTCGCCGCTTTGTCTTCCGCCCGCTCGCCGCTACATAAACTCGACCTCCGTTGCCATTCTCCCCCTCTTCTCCTCACCATTCTCCTTTATTTCTCCTCGCCATGGTTCACAGGCACCACCTCGTCGACGCGGCCGCCAATAGGTTCGGTCGCTGAACTCTACACGTCTGGGAGGTCAGGCCAACTTCCACGCGCCGAGGACATGGCGGCTCAGCGCAGGAGGCATACCTGTGCCTCCGCCACCGACCGGCCCCGAGCGCGTCGCCGAAATCGAGGAAATTCGGGCGCGCATGTCGCCGGAGGAGCGGCGCCAGCCTCGGTGGCATCATGCCGACGAGGCCTCCTGGACGGCGTTCTTCGAAGACCGCTTGGAGGCGGAGCTCGGCGAGATCCCCAACCACAGCCCTGTTTCAGCGCGCAACAACGTCGCGGGCCGCCGCATCAGTTGGAGCAAACCCGGACGCACTCTCGCCCGGGTCCTTGGCCACATTGAGCGGCAGATGAGTCGGGGGGGGGGGGAACCGCCGCACGGCCACGGCTGCTTCCGTTCCTCTCGCTGACGTTAAGGAGGAGCCAGAGGAAGCGCCGCCGCGTCGGTGGACTCGGAGCCAGACCCTCGTCATCAGAGAAGGGCGAGCTCCTTCGCAGTCGATGGGCGATGTGATGAGGATATAATAGGGTCCATGATGATTATACATGCTTGAGTTGGAAGGAGCCTCACTGATATTCATTATAAGGCGAATTCTTTCCTAGTAATAAATATTGTTTATGTTTATGAGAATGTTATATACCTAATCCTATGAATTTATGTATGAATAGGTTTTAATAATCTAACATATCTAAATGGGAGAAACCCACTAACTCCGTTTCTCTCACCATGCAGGTCATCCACCTCATCAACATGCCACTTCAGCAATTTTCTTTTTCTTTTTATTTTTTCATTGAAAATTTTCGGTTATGTTCCACCGATTAATTATGATCAGACCACCCAACCTTACAGCCCCGTCTACAAATCTTGGAATGCCGACCAGCACCATGGATGCTTCCTCATCTCAATCAACTAGATGATTCCCCGCGCGTTGCGGCGGGAATTCGTAGCAAACTCTTTCATTACAATAAAGATTGAAACGCATGATACTCATAACATAAATCAGGTGAAGAAATATTCTTATTGCCGTAAATCTACATACTAAAGTCAAGTACTCATGTGGTTTCGAAATAAGATTAACACCATGAACTATGATTTTAAGTTATGAGCATCATATTTTTTTTGTCAGACCAAGCATATCACATATTAGAGAAAATACTGGAGTACAACACTTACACTAAACAAATACATATAATTAAAGGCCTGGCACACAGACCCCGCTAATCTGACAAAAGGAAAATAAGCAAAGATGTCATGTCGAGCCTCCATCAATAAACGAAAAAGATGTCCTAATCACATATCACAATCTTTCCATCTAGCGTTGCTCTCCATGACTGATTAATGACCAATACGGAAAATTTAGACAGACTTAGTAGAGGCATTGGACTAATGTAGTTGCCGAGACACTTGCAAGTATATAATAGAGTATTGGATAAAGAAAATTGAAAACTAACTTCAGTAGAGAAGGATAAACAATAGTTAGCACTTAGCTGTAATAATCCGGGAAACAACATCTACTCCTGCAACAAAAAAGAGTCCATCTGCTGTGAAACAACGTTTTCTTATACTGAACCAAAAACTGAATAGTAACATGAGGAAAGGAAGAATGCGCTCACCTGTTCATACTCCATTGTTCGAAGAAAATATAATCCAGAGATAGCGTTACAGAACCATTATAATTAATAAAGTAGTAGGATAACTAAGAATCTAGAGAGGAGCCACCATGACATCGTTGCTTCTTGTTGTCAACATCGTAGAAACTGTAGGCTCTGCAAATGTTGGTTTTACTTTGGGAATTAGAAGCTAAGCACAACTAACTGCAAGATGCAAGTGTAAAATATTGACATAAAAAGATCAGCTAACTAACTGCTAGGCAGAAGAACAAATTTATTGGAGGAAAGAAGGTCGAGTTAAGGCAAAAGTGCCATACCAAGTGAATCATCCGGATGGACACTAAAATTGGGACCTGGTTCCCGTTTAACCAATGGTGAGGTTAACCTAACCTAAAAAAGAACCCAAAGGTTCTAATGGTTAACCTAAAAATCAATTAGGTTATTTAGGTTCGATCCAAATTAACCAAAAGTTCTTCCATCATGAACCTAATCCTGCACCTATACATGTTTACCGAGTGATGCTTCCGTGTACGGAAGAGACGCTTCGATGCCTATGCCTTCTTCTCTCGCGACATCATGTCGTGTTTTCTATCCAGCCGGTGGAGGCGCCTGCCCGACTGAGACTCGGCGCCTCTGTGCAAGAGTTAGCACCTAACCGCCTCATGGTCACTTCCAATGCCTTCATGGACACTGCCGAGACGGCTTGAGTGTGGATGCGGTGGAAGAAGCGTTAGGACTGCTTGCCATGGATGCGGTGCAACCAGAGAGATGTTTCCTGATGTTTGTCGTGTTGCTGCACTCCATGTACTACTAGTGCTGAGCGGAGGATTGACTCTCTTTCTGATTTTTCAGTGGTAATATTGGGAGTTGGTGACGCGGTTTTGAATTTGACCGGTCAATTAATATAGTTGGTGCTTGTTAAAAGCTAATGAAAATATTATATACTTTTAATCACCTAACATTTTCCAAATAGCAAAGTACCATCATTACATAATGTGAAAAACGGGACAAAACGTTTATTTTTCCACATGAGCCAACACGGGACAACTTTGTATGGATGGCTTTCCCATGGTCACGATCAGCACAGCACAATGAACGGATGGGGATGAGAATCTTACGTATGTGATTAACTGATGATGTGGCTATCTTGCATGTGGAGATAGACAACTTAAATGATCACATAGTGGGGTTTTGCCTTATAAGAAGTATAGATAGATAGATGTCCACCACAAGGTCCAGAGCATGCATGTCTGTTTCTCTCCCCCGTCATTTTCGCAAGAAACAGAAGTGACCCTATTACCTTCTACAATCTCAAGCTCGCAGTCCGACTAGCGACCCTCACATCTTCTCTGGCATGTAAATCTCTATATCTTCGTATCCTCAATTTACGACAGTGGAAACTTGAAAGTACACAAAGGTCAACTAGAGGGAGAGTGAACAGGTGACCTACAAATTTTAATTCTTTTTCAATTTTAATTGTGCTTTAGGAAGTAAACAACTTGATTATCTAGATGTGCAACTAGGTAGACACCCTAAGTGACAAATAAAGAGTATGCAACAGAAGTAAAAGCAAGGCACAAGATAACAACAAGTGAAAGAACGGAGACAAGGATATGTTTCCCGTAGTTACTTCTTAAAAGAAGTACGTCTATGTTGGAGAGGTGGGGAGCCACCTAGGCGCTCCTCAATAGCACAGATGTGCACACCTTGTTCTCCTTGAGCTTCTCCGGTGAGGGAGATTCTCGTTTCCACTATGAGGTCGACTTGAAGGCGTTGACCAAACCTTTACAAGAAGTTGAGGCTACTCCACAAGTGAGATGGAGGCTCTCAACAATCTGAAACTTCTTGCTACAAGGTGGAAGCTACAAGCACTAGGGTTTCTCTAGGATGACAAAGCAACCAAGATATTACAAGATCCCAAGAGGTATGGTGTGGGAATACAATTTTTGGCTTGGTAGAAAGCTAGATCTAGGCCTCCTCCATGAGATCCTTGAAGGGCATCGAGTTTGGTTGGAGGAGGAGCGGGGCGTTTTGAGCTCTTGAACAATGGAGGTGACGAAGACATGGATCCTGGACCCTGCGGGTAAGGACACCCCATCTCAGGACCAAGGTTAAGACCCAAGAAGAGAAGCCCTTGGAGTATTCCAGAAGGCCCACGTGAAGCCCACTCGCACTAACTTGCGGGTTAAGTTTGGAAATATGTAACCGACCTAAGGTTAGAGTTCGAGTCCTCTCCGGGTAGGTTTTGAGACCTGGCCACCTATATAAGGCCAGGAGAGCCACCGGAAGAGGACCAAGCAACACCGCAATACCAAAGCCTTGAGTTTGAGATCATACTCTCGACTCGAGCCACCACCATTGTAACCAATCTACTCGATTAATACAGATCGACAGAGGCAGGAGTAAGGGTTTTTACCTCTACGAGGGCCCCGAACCTGGGTAAATCTCGCCCCCTGTCTAGCCGATGATTCCACCAGCGCTCATGAGTTCTCCTAGTCGAAACCCGATAGGTTCACCTAAGGGATTTGTAGAGTCAGAGATTCGACAATTGGCGCCGTCTGTGGGAACGGCGGGCGCTGGATCACCGGCATCTTCGGCTTCATCGACAACCAACTCCCGTTGGAAACCATCGACTACGGCACCGAACAATCCTATACGGATCGGATCTGTCGTGGTCACACCTTACTCGCCGGAATCACGCCCGGTATTCGAAGATCTGGAGAAGAGCGTCACCTTGACGTTCGGGAGCCTGAAGTTCGTAACCAACAGAGACGGAATCCTCCACTTCTCGGAAGAATCAGAATCTGAATTTGAAGCCGTCGACTCGCACCGCCATCTGGAGAAAAGTGGCGAGTCCGTCCGCTTCAACGCCAACGACTACCATACCCTCTCGACAGAGGAACCTTCAAGAGTTCAAAGGAACTTTCGATCTACACCTAGGACACACGAGCCTCGACTGGCTCAAGTCTACATGGCAGGATCGGAACAAACCCCGGAAACGGAACATAGCGCGGCAGAACGCAACATAATCGGCGTCTCACGGGAATCTTGGAACCGAGCCAAGGAGGCTATGCGAACGAGCAAGCCACCCGCAGCCGGAGCATCACACGAAGACATGGTTGCCTACCACTATCACCTAGTGAGAGCAGCCACGACCATCAAAGACGCTCGGATAGATCTGGCCCGCTGAAGAAGAGCGGCGGATGAGTCGAGTCAAAGACGAGCCGGGCTGTCCCTAACACCCTCGGTTGGAACCCGACCCACGAGGAAGGGGCACGCATCCACATCCAGGAACAACGAATCCCTAGCCGGGACCAGCAGGTCGATCACTCCTTCTCTCATGCGAGTCGATGATGACGGCAACGTCTACCTGCAAACTCCCGCTGCCGCGGTTCTAGCCACAGCAACTTACATGCAGATGAATCAACCGATGGAAAGTGACCCTCGGGCAGAGCAGTATAAACAAGTGCCCAAGGGACTAGGACTGGCGGCCGCAAGGCTCGCCGCCTACGACCGCAAGAAAGCTGCAGAGCAGCTAGAGAAAGAGAAAGAGAAGGAGAAAGAGGCGTCCCGCAAACATAGGAGCTCTTTGCCAAGAAGGGACAGGTCGCCACGTCATGGGCGAGGAAAAGAAGCCCGGCGCCGTGACGACAGTCGAAGCAGCAGCGAAGACAGCCCGAGAGACAAAAGCTCGCGACATCACAACAGCCGCTCACGAAAACGAAGCAAGGAGCCAAGGAAGAACGCCGACCGCGACCGGCTAGGACATGACGCGCGATCGGACATCGCGCAAAATAAGGTAGATAAGGCAAGGGCTTCGCGATATCGCGGGCGCTCTTCGTCCAGCTCCTCGGATGACGAAACCTGCGGTGCGCTCTGCTTTGCCCGCAGCATCCGCGAAGCGCCTCTACCCAGAAGATTCAAGCTCAGCACGGAGGTGACAAAGTACGACGGCTCACTCGAGCCCTCTCAATGGCTAAGCGATTACCTCACGGCAGTAAAATGCCAACGTGGGAACAAGAACACAGCTATGCAATACCTCAATTTGCATATCATTGGCGCGGCCCGCAGCTGGCTGTAAAGAAGACCAAGATCTTGTTACGCATCGTGGGACGACTTGCACCGCGACTTTTGCAAAAATTTCCAGTCGACTTACAAGAGGCCGGCCACCATTGAAGAACTGCGAGCATGCAAGCAGAAAAGCGGTGAGTCTACCGCGAATATATCCAGCGGTGGACCACGCTCAGGAACACTGCGGGGACCATCTCGGAAGAAGTGGCGATTGAAGCCTTCGCGAAAGGCGCCCGAAGAACTGCTTTCAGAGAAGAACTAGGCAGAGCTGCACCCAAAACTATTGGAGAGCTAATGATCATAGCCGAAAAGTGGGCTAACGGAGAAGATGTGGTGCGCAACGAGAGAGCATCATCACTTGCGCACGATGAAGACCGCCATGGCCGAAGGAAAAGGAGGAAATATTACGATCACGAGGATCGAGAGGAGCTGGTAGCGGCGGAATTCACGCGAAGCCGCGACTCCGGTCGCCGTGGGAATCGCGAGTGGAGACCAAAGGCTGAAGAAAAATCTCCCGAGGAAGACCTCGATGCATACTGCTCGCTACATCTATTTAGGACTGGCGGCCGCAAGGCTTGCCGCCTACGACCGCAAGAAAGCCGCAGAGCAGCTAGAGAAGGAACAGGAGAAAGAGAAAGAGAAGGAGAAAGAGGCGTCCCGCAAACATAGGAGCTCTTCGCCAAGAAGGGACAGGTCGCCACGTCGTGGGCGAGGAAAAGAAGCCCGGCGCCATGACGACAGTCGAAGCAGCAGCGAAGGCAGCCCGAGAGACAAAAGCTCGCGACATCACAACAGCCGCTCACGAAAACGAAGCAAGGAGCCAAGGAAGGACGCCGACCGCGACCGGCTAGGACATGACGCGCGATCGGACATCGCGCAAAATAAGGTAGATAAGGAAAGGGCTTCGCGATATCGTGGGCGCTCTTCGTCCAGCTCCTCGGATGACGAAACCTGCGGTGCGCTCTGCTTTGCCCGCAGCATCCGCGAAGCGCCTCTACCCAGAAGATTCAAGCTCAGCACGGAGGTGACAAAGTATGACGGCTCACTCGAGCCCTCTCAATGGCTAAGCGATTACCTCACGGCAGTAAAATGCCAACGTGGGAACAAGAACACAGCTATGCAATACCTCAATTTGCATCTCATTGGCGCGGCCCGTAGCTAGCTGGAAAGAAGACCAAGATCTTGTTACGCATCGTGGGACGACTTGCACCGCGACTTTTGCAAAAATTTCCAGTCGACTTACAAGAGGCCGGCCACCATTGAAGAACTGCGAGCATGCAAGCAGAAAAGCGGTGAGTCTACCGCGAATATATCCAGCGGTGGACCACGCTCAGGAACACTGCGGGGACCATCTCGGAAGAAGTGGCGATTGAAGCCTTCGCGAAAGTCGCCCGAAGCACTGCTTTCAGAGAAGAACTAGGCAGAGCTGCACCCAAAACTATTGGAGAGCTAATGATCATAGCCGAAAAGTGGGCTAACGTAGAAGATGCGGTGCGCAACGAGAGAGCATCATCACCTGCTCACGATGAAGACCGCCATGGCCGAAGGAAAAGGAGGAAATATTACGATCACGAGGATCGAGAGGAGCTGGTAGCGGCGGAATTCACGCGAAGCCGCGACTCCGGTCGCCGTGGGAATCGCGAGTGGAGACCAAAGGCTGAAGAAAAATCTCCCGAGGAAGACCTCGATGCATACTGCTCGCTACATCTATTTACAGATAAGCGCACGGGCAAAACTAAGGCAACACACCTTCTTAAGGATTGCCGAAAATTTATTGACATCTCGGAAGCCCTCGCAAGAAAAAGATCCGCAGCCACTCAAAATTACCCACCGCTTCCAGGGGGAGGCCACCAAGGATTCCAGCCGCCACAACCTCTACCTCCACCAGCAAATCCAAACATGGCATTGGCTGCACTGCCAGCACCACCTGCACAAAACTCTGGGGCCAATGCATACCCGAATCCGGCAGGGCAACTCGCAATGATCCAGAAGATATGTCCATCCCGCAGAGCTCAAAAGACTAACACGAGGCAGTTGTGCATGGCTGTGCAGACTACGCCAACAAAGCCCGAGTACTTGAAGATGGCGGATCAGCCGATCACATTCTCGATGAAAGACCACCCACCACGAGTTTATCGACCAGGACACGCCGCCCTCGTCATCCAAGCACAGATTGGCAACTACGACTTGGCCCGCGTATTCATGGATGGTGGCAGTGGCATCAATATTATTTACGCGGATACTCTCCGTCGGATGAACAGGAACCTGGACGGCCTTGCGGAATCAGAAACATCCTTCCACGGGATAGTTCCGGGAAAGGCAATCCGTCCACTCGGAACAATCAACCTAGAAGTTGTGCTGGGCACTAAAAGCAACTACAGAAGAGAATTCCTCGACTTCGAAGTCGTCGACTGGCCTTCACAGTACCACGCCATTCTTGGTCGAACAGCGTTCGCCAGATTCATGGCAGTACCACACTACGCATACCTGAAGCTCGAATTACCTGGAGAATATGGTGTGATCACCATCGACGGAGACTTTCAAAAATCCAACAAGTGTGACATTGAATTCAATGAGATCGCAAAATCTTTCGGGATGCAGGAAGAACTTCAAGAGCTGGCAAAAACCACAGATCACTCCGTGATGCCCCTCACGAAGAAAAACGCGCCTGAGCTAGAGTTCAGCGCCAACAGTGACACCCGAAAGCATCAAGTGCACCCGACAGATTCTGCGAAGACAGCGATGGTCTCAACCACCCTCTCGCAAGCATAGGAAAGCGCGCTCGTCGAACTCCTCCGTGAGTACTGGGAAATTTTCGCCTGGCAGCCCTCTGATATGCCAGGAATACCCAGGGAGTTTGCCGAGCACTCACTCGAAGTCTTTCCAGATGCCAAACCTATCAAACAAACTACTCGACGATTTTCAGAACCCAAGCAGAAAGCGCTTGGAGAAGAAGTAAACAGATTGCTAGGAGCAAATTTCATCAGGGAGATCAAGATATCCACCTGGTTAGAAAACCCAGCGCTGGTCTCCAAGAAGAACCCGGACATCCTTCGGGTATGCATCGACTACACGTCGTTAAACAAGCACTACCCCAAGGATAACTTCCCCCTACCGCGAATCGACCAGATCGTGGACTCTACGGCAGGCTGTCAACGCTTATCCTTCCTGGACGCCTACTCGGGCTACAATCAGATCCGGATGAAACGGGAGGACGAAGAAAAGACAACATTCATCACACTACACGGTGTATATTGCTACACGACAATGCCCTTCGGGCTCAAGAACGCATGCGCAACATACCAGCACTGCATGCAAAAATGCCTCGCCAAGCTCATTGGCAAGAACGTACAAGTGTACGTTGACGACTTTGTCATCAAGACTCGAGTTGAGGACACACTCCTCGATGACATTAGAGAAACATTCGACGCCCTCAACGCATACAGGATCAAGCTCAATCCGACAAAATGTGTCTTTGGCGTTCCAGCAGGAAAAATTCTCGGATACCTGGTATCCGCCAGAGGCATCGAAGCCAACACAGAAAAAATACAAGCAATCTTGACTATGAAGGAGCCAACCAATCTACGCGGAGTCCAGCAGCTCGCAGGGCGACTAGCCGCTCTGAGCAGGTTTATCGCCCGATTGGGAGAGCAAGTGTTACCCTTCTACAAGCTGTTGAAGAAGACGGACAAATTCGAGTGGACACCAGAAGCTAAACAAGCGTTCGCAGACTTGAAGCGATTGTTGCAAAGCAGGCGCGTCCTTGCAACACCGCAAGAAAGGGAGCCACTCTACTTGTACCTAGCCGCCACAAACCAGGTCATCAGCACAGAAATCGTAGTCGAATGACCTAAGAAGGGCAAAGCGTACGGAGTCCAACGACCAATCTATTACATCAGTGAAGTGCTCTCGCCATGCAAGCAACGATATCCTCATTACCAGAAGCTCGCGTATGGAGTTGTTCTTACAGCCCGAAAGCTCAAGCACTATTTCCAGGAACACGCCATCACAGTGGTTAATGATGCGTCACTCGGGACAATCATGAACAACCCTATGGCATCCGGAAGAATAGCCAAATGGAGCATCGAGCTGGGCGCTTGGGACATCACTTATGCAGGGCGCAATGCAGTCAAATCCCAGGTACTCGTGGAATTCTTAAGCGAGTGGACAGAGCTGCAAACGCCCGGACCGCCTGAATACACGAGCAACTGGATAATGTACTTTGACGGGTCCAAAAGAAACGAAGGAGCAGGAGCTGGAATCGTACTCATATCGCCTAGGGGAGACAAGCTGCAATACGTCCTACGATTGGATTTTCCACCCGACGATCCGGCATCTAACAACGACGCAGAATATGAAGCTCGTTGCACGGGATGAAGATGACAGTTGCCTGTGGAGCCACCCGATTAATGATCTACGGCGACTCCAATCTCATCGTGCAGCAGACAATGAAAGAATGCGACGCAATTGCTGAAAACATGGTCGCATATCGCGACATGTACAACATACTCGAAGGAAGCTTCAAGGGATGCGAGCTGAAACACATTGCGAGATCCAGCAACGAAGAAGCAGATAAACTGGCAAACATGGGTTCCACAAACACACCCATACCACCAGGAATATATTTCGAGCGGATGACCAAGCGCTCAGTCAAAGTCAAAAAAGCTGCAGGAACACCCACAGCACCAGAAACAGAGGTCAGCCCGCAAGTCGCCATCATCGAGCTTATTCATAACATTTCACGACAGGTTTTTCTGGTCGAGCCAGTCTGGACGCAGAAATACCTCGACTACCTGTCCACCAGACAGCTTCCGGCCGATCCTCGCGAGGCTCGACAGATAATCAGACGCAGTAAATCCTTTCGGGTAATCAACGGAGAATTATACAAGCAAAGCATCTCGGGTATACTTCAGCGCTGCATCGCACCCGAAGATGGCAAAGAATTACTCCAGGACATCCACCAAGGAGACTGTGGGCATCACGCTAGTTGGAAAACAATCATGGGAAAAGCTTTCCGAGCAGGATTTTATTGGCTCACGGTAGCCAAGGATGCAAAGGAGCTAGTCGAACGATGCAACGCTTGTTAGCGATTCGCACCAAGACCACATGCACCTGCTACGGAATTGCACATGATACCCATCGCCTGGCCCTTTGCACAATGGGGGCTAGATATGGTAGCACCACTACGCAAGTCCACGCCGGGTGGATATACGCACTTGCTGGTCGCAGTCGACAAATTTACAAAATGGATCGAGGCCATGCCAGTAACTTCGGCTAGCACCCAATGCGCCGTCAAGTTCCTCGATTCCATCGTATGCAGATTTGGGGTACCTCACGATATCACTACGGACAATGGTACAAATTTCATGGCAAAGGAACACAACAGTTCTGCAAGGAAAAGGGCATCAACTTCAAGTTTGCTTCAGTTGCCCACCCGCAAACGAACGGACAAGTCGAAAGATCCAACGGCTTAGTTTCAGCTGGCATCAAGAAACGTCTACTCGTTCGTCTACAACCAGCAGCAGGACATTGGGCCGAAGAGCTACCCTCCGTACTATGGAGCCTCCGCACAACTCCAAATCGATCCACAAACTACACGGCCATTTTTCATGGTATACGGGGCAGAAGCGGTCCTTCCCGAGGATGTTAGGTTCAGCGCCCCACGAGTTGTGGCTTACAGCGAAGAAACATCCAACAGGGCACTCGCGGAAGATATGGATGCACTCGATGAGATGCGCGATATAGCACTCGCAAGATCCGCAGTATATCAACAATCACTGCGAAACTATCATAGTCGCCGCATACGCCACAGAGCATTCGCGGTAGGAGATCTAGTGCTGCGGCTCAAGCAGAAAGAGGGACACAAGCTCGAGCCACCATGGGAAGGACCCTTCGTCATACACGAAGTTATCCCAGGCGGAGCCTACAGGCTAAAGAACCCATCGACTGGAGGAATCTATTCCAATCCTTGGAATATCGCACACCTCCAAAAAATTTATCCCTAGATTTACTTGTTCTCACAACAAATAAGGCTATACTAGCCACTTTTGTAGCTCGAATACATGACTTCTCAGTCATCGCAATAAAATACATGGTTTCTTAACCATATTTACTCGAAGATTATTCATTCTTATATGCTAAAACAGTTACAGCTACACACCCCATAAGCACACGGGGGTTACGCCTACAACTAAGCATCACAGGAAAATTTATACATACAGGGTCACACACCTTACAACAATTTTTACAAACTATACATCATCACAGGATGTACACATCCAACAATCAATCATGGCAAAAAGCATTCTCAGTCGCCAACACTCTATCTACTTCCTCATAGGTTAGTCGAATGATTTTCTCCGCTGCTGGACGAACAACATCATAGTGCGGCGAAATATCATCGATTGGACCATCTGGAAGCCTAGCTACGGAGTTAAAATTTATCTCAGGATGCCATATCCGGACAAAGGAGAGGGCCACCACCGCGCCGCAAGTCATCTGATTGCGCATGCACTCGCGAATCTCTCCCTCTTGCCCGAACAGCCTGAGGAGATGGCTCCAGTCTTCAGGACCCCTTTCCAGCGGATAGAACGCAGCGTTCATCGCGATCAAGACCTCGTGAAAAGAACTCACGAGAACTTTTACCTGGGTGATACGGAACTTCAAAGTAGCCAGCACAAAGCCTCGACTGCGATCAGACCAAAAGTTACTCGCATGAGGCCTCGAGCTGCCAGCTTCTTGAAGAATGTGGTTTTCTATCCACTGTTTTTCCTCCCTATCATCCGGTTTAACAACTGAAGAGCAAATATGCATGATTAGGCAAGGAAACAAGACAAAGAAGACTCGGGGTTGTATTACTTACACAGCAAATCCCTAGCGACGGAAGCCAACTCGTCCATCAGAAATTGTTCGCGTTCAGTCGCCAGTTTTTGCTTGGACTTCGCCACATCGGCTACCCCGCGCAACGCTTTCAGCCTGCGCTCACCATCAGCTACACGATCACGAAGACCTGCCAAAGTCCCCACGGCGGCGGCAAGCGGATTAGTCGGGGCAGCAGGTCCACCTGAAGGTTCTGCGGCCACCTCGGATACCTGAAAATTACAAAGAAGATTAAAGGAATAAGGTGCCCTACTCGAGATATATTCACCACGTATTCGACAGGTGCTCGGGGGCTACTCCCATCGGGAGCACACGAACAATCGTGGGAAACATTTCAGCAAAAGCATCTCGATTAAAATATTGAAGAAACGGGAGCACATCCCAGGGTTCATTACAATCGAAGTTGCAAGATACAAACGAACTAAACTAAGAAGCTACAGTGGTACTCCCACTCGCGGCAGTCGTCCCTCCCTTAAGTCGAGCAAACAGCTCAGATAACTTCCGAGCGAGGACGGCGGCTGGCTCGCCAAAACGACGAAGCCCTACCTTTTTGCCCGTGGAAGGATCGACTGGGAGATCCGAGTAGGCCTCCTCCAAGCCGCTAACTCCATGCGCCAGCGCGAACTGGATGGCCGTCTTCGCCCCAGACTCCGACTGAGCGACCGCGTAGGCATCAAGGAGATTGCTCTCCGAGAAGATCTTCAGCAGGTCACCTAGCGCGGGTGGAGATGAAGCATTGACAAGAAGGCGACCATGCAGCTGCGTCAACACTTGAGTGGCATTGCCGATCAAGGAGCAAACTCCTTCGGCATGCCTCCTGAGCTGGGCGAGGGAGTCCGTCAGCGCGTCCACCCGCTGGACCCCGGGGACTTCCAGAGGAACACCCAGAAGACCTACAAAGGAAAGAACGTCAAAGACTCAAGACAGCAGAAGACAAATTATAAGCCAAAGGTAACTTACCCACAAAGCGCCCGGCAAGGGGACGAATAAAGCCGACAATATCGGCATCCGCCTTGGTGCTGGCTTTCTCCAACTTCTTCAAAGCCTCTTGGGCAGAAGCAAGCTTCCCTTCAAGATCAGCCGAAGACATGCGGGAAGATTCCAGATCCTGGCGAACGGCCGCCAACTCAGCCTCTAGAGCTGTTACCCGAGTAGAAGCATTGTCTTTCTCGGTCTTCGAAAACTCAAGTTGAGTTGCACGACAACATTTATCAGAATCGAAGAACGGATGGAAAAAATACAAACAGAAGAAGAGGGCTGAGCTTACCTCGAAGAAGCTCGTTCTCAGAGGTGAGTCGACTGTGGTCCGCTCGAAGGAACGCGCAGTCAGACTCAGCAAGAACAACACGGCGCCCAATCGCCGCAAGGGAGTCAATAAGTGACTGCAAGTAACATGAAAGTGGAAATCAGAAGAGTAAAATTTGAGCCTATACTCGATTGTAAACATTCGAGTATAGCCTCGGGGGCTACTCCCATCGGGAGCACTGTTGTGCACCCGATAAAACCAAGAAGAAGGAAAAGACAGACTTTGAGCCTGTAGCCGATCACATGCGATCAACTACAGCCTCGGGGGCTACTCCCATGAGGAGCACTGTCGTGCACCCGATAACAAATTAAAGGCAAGTAACAGAATTTACCTGGCCCTTGGCACGGGAAAGGGGATCTGCTGAGCTACCCGTCGCCTCTTTTGAAGCTGAAGCCCCGGCAGCAGAACTAGGAACTCCATGTTCCGTAGTCGCTACTTCGGGGGCTACGCTGGGCGAATTCTGGACAGTGCCAGCTGTAGGAATCTCATCCGCAGCTCCTGCTTTATTCTTCCTTTCGGGAGGAAGGGAAGAGGCATACCTGCGAGGGCTAATGGTTTGCAGGCTGCAACAAAAGACAAAGCGTCAACATAGATGCAAAGGAAGACGTTCGACTAAGAACGAGGAGAAAGAAACTTACTCATCTCCGTCGTCCTCCTCATCCAGCATATCCGCATTCCAGGCGGTCTGGATAACTGGGAATGAGGAGGAAGGGGCGCGCGTACGCAGAGGGGTAGCGTTGATGGGCTCCTTCCCGGGAGATTCTTCCAAGGAGTTGTCCTTAGAGGTGGCCTCGTCACCTTCTACCCGACGGCGTTTATGATGATCGCCACCCGAGTCCCCGACATCATCCGAAGAATCTTGGTCGGAGCTCGAAGAAGCGTCAGCAACACTGGTGTCGGCTGGACCATCCAGGTTACTCGCTAATAATTCTGAGGCCTCCGCCCTAGATACAGGAGGGTAGCAGGTGGCCATGGATAAACTCTATGGAAGAAGACAGAAGAAAACAAGAAAAAATTCAATCGACTGAAACTCAGAACAAGCAAGAAAATAAAAGAGGAGAAGAAGAATAAACTCACCTCGGCTGGCGGAGGCCTCGACGCCTCAAAGGCTGCGACTGTGCAGTCAGGGAATTTCTCTCCCACCTTCAGGCTAGTGATAGCCGCGATCGTCTTCTCGAACTCGACGTTCGAAAGCTCCTCGCGACTCACTCGGCTAGGATCCTCAGAGCCTTGGTACTCCTACATCGTGGAAGGTCTGTGCTGCAGAGGTTGGATCCTGCGCTTGAGAAAGATACCCGCCAGGTGCAGCCCATTGAGTACAACTCCAGCAGCTTGATCACGGAGGGCTGTCACCCTTGCGAGTAGTGGCGCGACGACCTGGGTTTCTTCAGCCGATAACTTGTGCGCCCAGGATTTCCGCCTCTTCAAAACAGCGAACGGGTGGAATTCTACGATCCCACCCGAGCTGTTGTCGATGACGTAGAACCACTGTTTCCTCCAGCCCTGCGCGGAGTCGATGAAGTACATGCTGAAGTAGCTGGTCTCCGATTTCGCTTGGATCCCAAAGCCACCCGTGCGTAGCGGCTCGCCGGGCTCGGAGTCTACCCGCGATTTCTCGCGGAAGATCCGAACTTTGAAAAGGGCCTTCCAGAGCGCCCAGTGTGGGCGAATGCCGAGGAAGCATTCGCAGAACACGATGAAGCACGATATGTGTTGCATCGCGTTCGGAGGAAGATCGTGAAGCTGTATGCCATAGACATACAGCAACCCGACGAGAAACGGATGGAGGGGAAAGGAAAGACCGCGAGACACGTGGTCTGCGAAGACCACGCGCTCGTTTTCTTGCGGGTTGGGTACCTCTTCCTTCTTTCCGAGGCGCACCCGCTTCTCGGACTCCGCAGGCAGCAGCCCCTCCCGCTGCATCTCCTTGATGCTCTTCGCGGTGGTGTTGGGCGAACGCCAGTCGCCCGAACGCGGCGCAGGTTGCACCAAAGCTTCCCCGGATGCGGAAATGGCAGCACCGCGTCTCTTGCCTCCCGCCATCGCTGCTAGGCACGAGCTTGGAGGAAGAAAGAAGATGAGCACGAGGAAGAAGATGGACTGGAAGACGAAGGCTGGGAAAGATTTACCGCATCACAAAGACCCGTACTTATACACGGAAGAATCGATACTGGCCACTCGATGCGCCACGTGGCGCCCATCGCCGCCACCACGCGTGAAGACGAAACGAGGAGGCGGTGAGCGCTGTTTCCTGCCACGATCTTAACAGAAGATCATGCGCATTTACTGCACGGTTTGCGTAAAAACCGGGAACGACGTCTCGTTTCCCGGTCAAACAGCTGACTATGTGGGCCAGTGTCTCTGCTCTCACTCCGTCACGTCCCATCGGGAGGAGAAAAGTGCGCCATGACGTCATAGCGTGCATCATCAAATTGAAGAAAGCTTCGAATGGAAAGTTCAAACGCGAAAATACTTCGTATGAACAAAACTCCTTCGAATAGAAGCAACTTTTTCATGAACAAATCATGAGGCAAGACTCCTTTAAAACGGAGAAAAAATACCCTGCACACGAAAACTCTTTCGTATGGGCACGATCTCCCAAACATGAAAACTCTTTCATATGGGCATAAAACTCCTAAACACGAAAACTCTTTCGTATGGATAAAAGAACTACTCATTCAAGAATTACACGAGTAGGCAGAACCTACCCTTTTCTCACTCGCATGATATTTTTACATCATAAAAACCTGAATTGTTCGGCCAACTAGGCACATCCGGATGCCATATTCTTCGAATATGAAGGTAAGACCCGAAAGATCTCTCTTGAGGGCCTAGAATCGCACTCAAAAGCTGCGTCCTCAGGTATGATTCCATGTCAACAACACGAAGAAAAATCCTAGCGGACGCGCCGGGTACCCTCATAGGTTAAGTTCGACTCGATAAGACCACAACGGCGCAGTCGCAACAATCACCTTATCGGGTTCGAGTCGGAGGTCTCGAATCTGTGTAGGCCATAAATGTTTTTGCCCTAGTCGCAATTAATTGGCCCCGATCTCTCAGGAGAGCCAAGCTACTGCGCCACATCCTTCTGCGATAAAAAGCCATAAAAACGGGCACTTGCATTGCTCGATACTCGAGTATGAAAACTCATTATACAGGGTACGCGCCCTCTAAACAAGAAACAACCAAACTGGTTATCCACAGGAAAGAAAGACCAAGAAAGATTTGACCGTCTACTCGACTGGAAAAATCCCATTCGAGCAAACGCTCGGGGGCTACTGACGAAGACATGGATCCTGGACCCTGCGGGTAAGGACACCCCATCTCAGGCCCAAGGTTAAGACCCAAGAAGAGGAGCCCTTGGAGTATTCCAGAAGGCCCACGTGAATCCCACTCGCACTAACTTGCGGGTTAAGTTTGGAAATATGTAACCGACCTAAGGTTAGAGTTCGAGTCCTCTCCGGGTAGGGTTTGAGACCTGGCCACCTATATAAGGCCAGGAGAGCCACCGGAAGAGGACCAAGCAACACCGCAATACCAAAGCCTTGAGTTTGAGATCATACTCTCGACTCGAGCCACCACCATTGTAACCAATCTACTCGATTAATACAGATCGACAGAGACAGGAGTAAGGGTTTTTACCTCTACGAGGGCCCCGAACCTGGGTAAATCTCGCCCTTGTCTAGCCGACGATTCCACCAGCCCTCATGAGTTCTCCTAGTCGAAACCCGATAGGTTCACCTAAGGGATTTGTAGAGTCAGAGATTCGACAGGAGGAGAGAGAGGAATGGACGAATTGGCTATCTAGAGGAAGAAGACAGTTATTTATAGGCTCCTCCAATTTCTGACCGTTGCAGTACGTCAGGGCCGGAATATTCCGGGGTTAGCACCGGAAATTTTCGGTGCAGCAAGGCCGGATATTTGAAATATCCGGGGGGCGGAATTTTGAATATTCCGGGGCCGAAAATTTCCGGCCATTATTCCGCCCCATCTCTGCGCGCGGGCAGCAGCACCGCGCTAAAATTTTGCTAAGGACCAGACCGGGTATTTGAAATATCCGGGGGCGGATTTTTGAATAATCCGGGGCCGGAATTTTCCGCCCAATAGTCCGCCCCCATCTCTGCGCGCGGGCACCAGTGAAAACTCCAAAACTGCTAAGGACCTGAGGGCCGGATATTTGCCCCGGAATATTCCAGGAAAATATCCGCCCCACCTTCTGTGCGCGGGCAGTTGGAGAAGAACACTTAGTCATTTGAAGAGGCCAGAGGGGCCGGAATATTCCGGTGCAAGGGACGGATATTCCGCCCTATATACATCGGAAATTCCGGTGTGAGCACCTGAAAAATCCGGTTGCAATATAGATCATTTCCAGAAATCCTCTTTGAACTTTTTGAGAGTATTATCAATAATCATCTGAAAGGCCAGCTGCAAACACTTAAACAACATTGTTAGGGATAGGATACCTGTGTTGTTATCATCACCAAAATCATTAGAGGGGTTATGAGTTTTCAATCTCCCCCTTTTTGGTGAGTGATGACAACACGGGTATTTGCATGAATATAATCTAACAATGCGATAGAACGAAAACATCACATATAGCATATATAGGAGACATGTCTCCCAATAATATAAGTTCACACAATCAAATCCACGAATAACGAGCACGAGAGAACGAAGTTCGAAAAACACACGAAGAGATAAAAAAAGATAAACACGAGGAAACCCACCCTGCAAATCGCCGCGATCTCTAGATCTTCTCCCCCTTTGGCATCAGGACACCAAAAAGAGAAAAGAGAGTACTACATCCCATGGAGCAATCTGTAGGCCTGGGTATCTTCTTCCTCCTCCTCGCTAGCAGAAGCAATGTCCTCATCATCATCAACACCCAGATGCCAGTCGACGTCGCAGTTGTTCCAGTTCTTGTAAGGGATCCTCTCAGGAAGAGCAGCAGGGATGTTGGGAACATTGAGGGCAGTCATGATGGCACGCTGATTCTCATGAATGTTGCGGCGCTCCACATAGGCATTGTAGTTCTCCTTGTGGATGCACACGTTCATGCACATCACTTTCTCAATAGTCCGAACGATCCATGAGCGCTTCTTGGTGCCTGGAGGAGCTGGATGCATATGAGGATCACGGTGTCCCTGACCAGTGGCACCAACGTCATGAGAAGCTTGCGGAGTGTGGGCGGCCTTCTTGTACAGCTTGACATCATGGTGGTCATCACAGTCCAATTCCAGATCCTCACGGAGTTCAGCAGGGTAGCGAGACTTGATGAGCTTCATGATGTATGGAGCATATGGGGCACCTTGCGGTTGAAGAGAGCAAAGTGGATCTCATTTAAAATGAAATCCATCACATCAATCTTGTGGCGCTCAGTATTGGTCATGTCGCCCTCAGAGAAGGTCAGGTAGGCATGGTACATGAGGTTCACTAGGCCACCACGGATCTCATCATTATTGCCTACACTAGGGGCAATAGTCTCTCTGAACATGCGCAGCAGGATGTCATATATAGGAAAGAGACCCTTTTCAGAGCCCACAGTGCCACGAGGACCATACAGCTCAGCAAGCCTGTTCTTCTCATACTCCACTCCGTGAACATGCATGCTAGAACCCCGAGGGACATTGAGATCGGCAAAGGGGTAGCCAAGCTCAGCTGCAAAGTCATGGAATGTGGCGGTGAGCAGGTGAGGGCCAGACATCCAGGACATCCCAATATCCTTAGAATCATCTATGACAAGAGTGGCGAAGAACTGCTGAATATAGGTGGTGTTGAAGGAGCATTTGGTCTCCATGAGGGGACGCAGACCCAGAAGTTCAGCCACCTGCATAGAGTTGTTGAAGTAGGCGGGATTGGAAGCCATGTGTGCAAAGTTGATGAACTTCATTGGGCAGACTGGCTTGCTCATCACTGTGTATACTTGCTTGAACAGAGTTTCCTGCTCAACATGTCAGAAACAGGAGTCAATGGTTGGGTCTTGAGGACCCTCAGTGTACCAGGCCTTGGCGCGCCACGCCTTGAACTCAGGGATGGACATGGTGGCCACGTTAAGAGCAGCCTTGCCCTGCTGCTTGCCTGCCCTGCGAGCTGCTCTGGAGGCATCACGGTCATGGGCATACTCCTGCTCTGCATCCCTCGCACGACGGCGAGTCTCTGCCTCATCCACAAACGTACCCTCATCATCTTCCCTCAAGTGGCGGTACCTCTTGCGCGTGCTAGTCACCTTAGGAGGCCTAGAGCTTGAACCATCTGCGAGAAAAGCAGGAGAAAACGCAAAGAAAACAAACAGAAAATGATCAAAACGGGGGCTCACATATTTTTGAAGTGGAATAACAAATCTCTGTTAGAGATTCAGGGCAGAGCGAAAATTCCGGAGGGGCGGAAATTCCGGCCTCAGATGAAATTTCCGGGGGGCGGAAATTCCGGTCTGGGGCGGAAATTTCCGGCCTTCGAAATTTTCGCATCAGATCTGAGAATAAGGCCTGCCATGAATTTAAAACTTTGATGAAGTGCACTAGGGGGAACGCTAGGGAGATATGTGATACTAGTGTATGAACGTTCCGCCCCAAAACACAAGTAAGATGAAAGAAAACGAGATCTAATCATCCATTGACCCTAGATTGCGGAGAAAACGGAACACATACCGGGATCCATGGGTGAGGAACGGATGTGCGGTCTCTTAATCCGCACAAAGCAACCGGAGGACGAAGAAGGGAGGCGAGAAGGCTTCCCGGACAGCTCGGAGTCGGCGGCAGCAGTTGGGGGCGGAGTGGAAGCGAGGGGAGGGGAGGGGAAACAGCCAGGAACTGCCCCTCCCGTCGCCTATTTATAGCCCCCAGCCAACCAGACCGGAATATTTCAGCATTAAGGACGGAAATTTCCGGGGGCCGGAAAATCCGCCCCAAATATCCGGTGTGCCTTCTGTGAGCGGGCACACTGGATGTTTGGGTTGATTTTCTAGACAATTTCGAGCCCCCAAAATTTCCGGGGCATAAGACACGGAATATTCCGGCCCCCCGGATATTTGCACCAGAAATTTCCGCCCAAATTTCCGGGGTGCCTTCTGTGAGCGGGCACCTTGGAAATGGGAGAAATTTCTGAGGCAAACATCATGGGGGCCGGAAATTTCCGGGCCGTAGGCCGGAATTTCCGGGGTTCCCGTGCTCTCCGAGTTTTGGTGTAAAATGGATAAAGAAGTGAGCCTCCGAAAACAACGAACAAATGAGAACAAAGGCGACGAACACACTAACACAAATGAATCCCAAACAAAATACGAAGAGAAATGTTGGTGGACGGAGCCACCGTGTTTGAGTGTATACCAAGGAGCCGCGAAGATATATCTTGGGCCCAAAAGTATGACTCACGATTAAGCACAATAAGTCACAAAATGACTAGATATGCGTGAAGGTTTGATTGTTTTGCGCATGATAGGTGGAGTGTTGGTTCATGAATTGAATTACGCTCCCCCTATGTCCATGCCTACATCTACACCTAGATAGCACATGTAGTGAAGGTAAGTATGCAAGGGTTCAAGAGAAGTTAGACGCATCGATAACATTTAGTTCATTCCTCAAACCACGAAATCTTGGTTCATCAAGAGCCTTCGTGAAGATGTCCGCGAGTTGATCCTTGGTCAGGACATAGGAAAGATCAATATCACCCTTCTCAACATGATCCCGAATGAAATGATGCCGTATCTCAATGTGCTTCGTCTTGGAGTGAAGAACGAGATTGTAGGTGATCTTGATGGCACTCTCATTGTCGCACAGGAGAGGAACTTTGTCGAAGTCGATGCCATAATCTCGCAATGTTTTCCGCATCCATAGAAATTGAGCACAACAACTCGTCGTGGAGATATATTCGGCCTTGGTGGTGGATAGAGCGATGCAATTTTGCTTCTTGGAAGACCAACATACCAATGAGCGACCAAGAAATTGACAACCACCGTATGTAGATTTCCTATCCTTCTTCTCGCCCGCATAATTCGCATCCGAATACCCAATGAGCTGAAAGCTTGAACCCTTGTGATACCAAAGACCGAAGTTTGGGGTATGAACTAAATATCGAAAGATGCGCTTAACCACTTCAAAATGACTTTGTCTCGGAGAGTCTTGAAACCTTGCACATTTACCTACACCATACATGATATCGGGTCTAGATGCACAAAGGTAGAGCAAAGAGCCAATCATGGAACGGTATACCTTTTGATCTACCTCTTTACCATCTGGGTCGGGTTTCAAGTCAATAGTCGTGGAAATGGGAGTCTTCATAGGCTTGGCATCATGCATGTTGAAACGCTTGAGCATATCTTGAGTATACTTGGCTTGCTTGATGAATGTTCCTTCGGAGTGTTGCTTGATCTCAAAGCCAAGAAAATACTCCAACTCGCCCACCATAGACATCTCGAATTTATAAGTCCTAAGCTCGCAAAACTCATCATTGAATGCAATGTTAGTAGACCCAAAAATGATATCATCCACATAGAGTTGGCATATGAACAAGTCACCCCCAACCTTTTTGGTGAAAAGGGTGGGATCGATTAAGCCAACATTGAACCCCGATCCACTAAAAACTCTTTAAGGTGCTCGTACCATGCACGTGGAGCTTGTTTAAGCCCATAGAGCGCCTTATCGAGTTTGTAGACATAATCAGGGTGGTTGGGATCCTCGAAACCTGGAGGTTGCTTGACATATACCAACTCATGGATGGGACCATTTAAAAATGCAATTTTAACATCCATTTGTTGTAGCTTGAAGTTATGATGAGAAGCATATGCAAGCAAGATACGAATTGATTCAAGACGAGCTACGGGAGCAAAAGTTTCACCGAAATCGATGCCTTCGACTTGAGAAAAACCTTGAGCTACCAATCTTTCCTTGTTGCGAATGACAATGCCATCCTTATCTTGCTTGTTCTTGAAGATCCACTTGGTGCTGATGACGTTCTTGCAATCTTTGGGTCTTGGCACCAACTTCCACACCTTATTACGCTCGAAGTTGTTAAGTTCATCGTGCATAGCCTCAAGCCAATCTTGATCTTCAAGAGCTTCATAGACCTTCTTGGGATCAATGTGAGAGATGAAAGCATGAGCCTTGCTAAAATCCGCCAATTGCTTCCTTGTGACGACCCTTCCACGAACTTGTCCAAGAATCATGTCCTCCGTGTGATCGGCACGAGCAAGATTATCTAGCCTTCTCTTTGCCCTATGAGCAAGCATCTCCTCCAAAGTTTCCTTGGATATGGCTTGATCATCACCTTCATCATCGGAGCCTTGTCCCCCTAGCCCTTGATCTTGTTCATCAAGGGGAGAGGGATCGATTATATGACGAGTTCTATCATCAACATGAGCATCTTATCCTTGTCCTTCATTGTGAGCTTGGCCTTGATTATGAGCTTGGCCTTGAGTATTAGCTTGGCCTTGATTTATGGAATGATCTTGATCATTAGCTTGGCCTTGATTTGAAGCATGAGGGCTTGGTGCATCTTGTTGGGTAGCTTGAGTACCAACGGGTGTAGTCAATGGCTCCACTTGAGTGGAGCATAATCCTTCTCCCTCCATCATCCGGTAACCCTCAATGGGGATTATTTCACCAATCCCCATTCTTCTTATGACGATGGGAGGAATTGCATCCCCTACAACACCATGATCTATACGACCCCCTTGGGACCCATTCTCCTCATCAAACACCACGTCTATAGCTTCTTCAACTTGTCCGGTGGACTTGTTGTAGACTCTATAGGCGTGAGCATTTGTGGCATAACCAACAAAGATGCCCTCATAAGATTTAGTCTCGAATTTCGACAAGCGTTTGCCTCTCTTACAAATGAAGCACTTGCACCCAAAGACCTTGAAGTATGAAACATCCAGCTTCTTGCCCGTGAGGATCTCATAAGGGGTCTTGTTCAAGATCTTGCGGAGATACAATCGGTTGCTAGCATGACAAGCGGTGGAGACGGCCTCGGCCCAAAAGTTATAAGGAGAAGAGAACTCCGCAATCATGGTCCGTGCCGCATCCATTAGTGTACGATTCTTTCTCTCCATCACACCATTTTGTTGAGGGGTGTAGGGAGTGGAATATTGATGAGCAATTCCTTCCTCGCTAAGAAATCCCTCCACGGTGTAGTTCTTGAACTCGGAGCCATTGTCACTTCGGATAGCCATGATGCTCGTATTATGTTGGCGTTCCACCAAAGTGATGAACTCGATGACCCACTTTTGAGTCTCACTCTTCCTCTTGAAGAAGTACACCCAACAATATCTCGAATAGTCATCCACAATCACCAAGCAATACTTTTTGCCTCCAATACTATCATATGATAGGGGACCAAATAGGTCCAAGTGAATGAGCTCGAGGATTCTTGAGGTGGTGATGTTGGTCTTGGTGGGGTGAGCTTCTCCATGTTGCTTTCCAAGAACGCAAGAGCTACACACAGGATCTTTGGCAAACTTAGCATTCGTTAGTCCTAGAACATGATTGCCACTTTGAAGGTCATGCAACGTCCTCATATTGGTGTGGGCTAACCGGCGATGCCATAGCCAACCCACATAAAACTTTGGCCATTAGGCATGTCGCGGCACACGTGTATCCTTTAGAGAAGTCCACTACATACATGTCGTTCTCGACATGCCCAACAAAGGATACTTTAAGAGTCGTCTCCCAAGTGACAATCACATTCTCTTTATTAAAGAACGAGGTAAAACCACTTTTAGCAAGTTGAAGAACCGAGATGAGATTATAGCCAAGGGACTCGGCAAGGAGAACATTCTCAATTGACAACTCATTTGAGATGGTCACCTTGCCTCGTCCCAATACCTTTAGTTTGGAGTTATCACCAATAGTAACGCAATTGAGATGAGGTAATGGAGGTTGAAGATCACTCATTGCATCATTTCTTCCGGTCATATGTTGGGATGCACCACTATCCACCGTCCATTTGCTCGAACCGGAAGCACTTCCCTACAATATATTAGTGCCTTGAGTTAGGTACCCATCGTTGAATGGGTCCTCTTTTGTTAACAACAAGGGTATTTGGAACCCAAATACTCCAATGATAATCATCACCATAAGAAGTACCAACATATTTAGCATACACGTGACCATCTCTAGATTTCATAAGAACATAAGATGGGTTTTATTTTCCGGAAAAGTCATTATGAGTGGTGCTCCACCTAGAGGTCTCACCACCCACAATGGTGTTGGTCTCCTTCTCTTTGGTCACCTCTACCTATTTCACAAATCTTACTTCTTGTGAGGAAGAGGTGACTTTCTTCTTGTTCTTCTTGTACTTCTTCTTTGACTTGGCTACATAGCCAAGTCCCTCCTTTCCATTCTTGACTTGTTCAGGAGCCACCTCATTGAGATTCTTCTCACTTCCTACAAGATTAGTTGCACTACAATAGATGATAGGCAATGTATTCATGCAATTAGATGAGGATGACATAGCTTGCTTGTTTGATTGTTGAGCTAGGAGATTGTCACGAGACTTGGTTAGCTTGTCACGAATTTCTTTAAGAGACATGAACTCCTTCTTTAGTTTTTCATGACTAGAAACTAGTTCCTCGTGAACAATTCCTAGCTTCAACTCTTCATGTTCAAGTGTTTTAATGAGAGCAAGATATTGTTCATAATCCTTTCTAAGCTTAGAGACACTCATGTCAAAGTTTTCTTCAAGACTAGATAATTTCTCCTCAAGAGAAGGACGAATGGTACGCTCATTCTCAAGAGCCATTTCAAGTTCTTTGTCATTTAAAGTGTGACCTCCATGGCTTTCTAAGGTCATCATAATCTCCTCCTTTTCATCTACAAGAGAGTTAGCCTCATCAAGTTGCCGCAAGAGGGAATTAACTTTCTCCTTAGTCTCACCTTTGAGGCTAGCTAGCCAAATGCCTAACTCTTTTGCCTCACTATCCTCCTCACAAAAATTTTCAACACAATCCAATAAGGAAGGAGGGTTAGTGGTAATGGTCTTGGAGTTAGGAGAGCATACCGAGGTGGCTTTTGCCATAAGACATGTAGGTCGGGTAGCCCCAATTTCATTGGAGGATTCAAATAGAGAGATCGATGGAGATGATGCGGTAGCTATGGCGACGTGAGCAACTCCTACCACTTCATCTTCTCCTTCATCTCCGGAGACATAGGTTTCCAGAACCGCCCCTTCTTGGACATAAAGAGCCCTTGTCACTCTTCTAGCCAAGTTCTTGTTTTGTGGAGCCTTGGCCTTGTTTTTGCAAACAAACTTGCCTTCATTTTCTTCTCTTGGCTCAAAAGGGCACTCCTTCACAAAATGTTTTGCACTACCACAGTTGTAGCATGTCCTTGGTCGCTCTTCCTTCTTCTTGTAGTTCTTGTTTCGTGGAGGTCTTGGAGAGTCGGCCTTGTGAGCTTCCCATCTCTTCCAATATCCATGCATAGCGAGAGCGATGCACTTGTGAGCCCCGGTGTAGGTGTCCTCATAGTATTCCTCATCATCATCCTCTTCTTGACTTTCATCAACTCGATCCATCACCTTTGACTTAAAAGCGAGGTTGGGTGACTTTCCCATTCCTCTAGAGCGAGCTAGAGCATCATCCGCACTCTTGTGTGATAGAGAGATGGCGATGAACTCACTAAGCACACCAATGGAGTTGAGAATGTTGTAGTCCACTCTTGTCCAGATGCTAGTGGAGAGATTCTTCTCAAAGGGTGTAATGGCTTTGACAAATTTCCTCTTTATCCACTCATCGGAGATCTCTTCCTTTCCAAAGTCCCTCAATTGATTGGCGAGAGTGACAAATCTTCTATATAGCTCTTCGGGAGTCTCATCCTCTTGCATAACAAAGTTCTCGGAGTTGTCAATGGCCACATCATACTTGGAAGATTGAATGCTAGAATTTCCTTGAAACAAGGTGTCAAGCTTGTCCCAAGTATCCTTGGCGGTCTTGAAAGCACGAATGTGAGTGAGATGCTCCCTTGGGAGAGCCTTCTGGATGAAAACGAGTGCAGTCTTGTTGAGTTGAGATTCCACATCCTCCCTTGGAGTCAATTTGCTTGGGTCATGCGGATGAAACCCATTAATCACACTCCTCCACAATGCGGTGCATGATCCGGAAATATGTGACTCCATTTAAAACTTCCAAGAAGAGAATTCATTAGTGTTAAGCATGGGAGGAAGTCCAACATTAAGAATGTGTGGCATGAAAACAATTGGGTGAATGGAGTCATAATTTTGAGGAGGTGGAACTTGTGAGTGGCCCCCAGAACCATTAGTCGTTTGAGACTTGGAGCCACTGGAACTCTCCTTTGCCTTGGCTTTATCCTTATGTGCGGCTTTAGCCTTAGCTTTGGCAATGTTCTCTTCGATTTGGGAATCGTCCGGAATCATTTCCTCTTCCAAACTATCCTCATTGGAGACGTGGGGAGAGTTCGAGGGCCCCTTAGGTTTACCCATCATGATCTCCAACATCTTCTTGATGAAGGAAACCTCCAAGCCTACAGTAGAGCTAACCTTGGACAATTTGGTTTGAATAGTACAAACCGTTGTGTCTAGGATAGCTATAGTCTTGGCCATTTTGGAGAGCTCCTCCTTAGAAGATTCGGGATCATCTCCGTTGACCATGATACTCTTAGGCGGTTAAGCCCGATAAAAGAGCCGAGGCTCTGATACCAATTGAAAGTACACAAAGGTCAACTAGAGGGGGGGGGGGTGAATAGGTGACCTAAATTTTTTAATCCTTTTTCAATTTTAATTGGGCTTTAGGAAGTAACCAACTTGGTTATCTAGATGTGCAACTAGGTAGACATCCTAAGTGACAAATAACGAGTATGCAACGGAAGTAAAAGCAAGGCACAAGATAACCACAAGTGAAAGAACGGAGACAATGATATGTTTTCCGTAGTTCCTTCTTAAAAGAAGTACGTCTATGTTGGAGAGGTGGGGAGCCACCTAGGCGCTCCTCAATAGCACGGATGTGCACATCTTGTTCTCCTTGAGCTTCTCCGGTGAGGGAGATTCTCATTTCCACTATGAGGTCGAATTGAAGGCGTTGACCAAACCTTTACAAGAAGTTGAGGCTACCCCACCAGTGAGATAGAGGCTCTCAACAATCCAAAGCTTCTTGCTACAAGGTGGAAGCTACAAGCACTAGGGTTTCTATAGGATGACAAAGCAACCAAGAGATTACAAGATCCCAAGAGGTATGGTGTGGGAATACAATTTTTGGCTTGGTAGAAAGGTAGGTCTAGGCCTCCTCCATGAGATTCTTGAAGGGCATCGAGTTTGGTTGGAGGAGGAGGGAGATCGGGGCGTTTTGAGCTCTTGAACAATGGAGGAGAGAGAGGAATGGACGAACTGGCTATCTAGAGGAAGAAGACAACTATTTATAGGCTCCTCCAATTTCTGACCGTTGCAGTACGCTAGGGCCGGAATATTCCGGGGTTAGCACCGGAAATTTCCGGTGCAGCAAGGCCGGATATTTGAAATATCCGGGGGGCGGAATTTTGAATATTCTGGGGCCGGAAATTTCCGGCCATTATTCCGCCCCCATCTCTGCGCGCGGGCAGTAGCACCGGCGCTGAAATTCTGATAAGGACCAGACCGGATATTTGAAATATCCGGGGGCGGATTTTTGAATAATCCGGGGCCGGAATTTTCCTCCCAATAGTCCGCCCCCATCTCTACGCGCGGGCACCAGTGAAAACTCCAAAACTGCTAAGGACCTGAGGGCCGGATATTTGCCCCGGAATATTCCGGGCAAATATCCGCCCCACCTTCTGTGCGCGGGCAGTTGGAGAAGAACACTTAGTCGTTTGAAGAGGCCAGAGGGGTCTGAATATTCCGGTGCAAGGGCCGGATATTCCGCCCTATATACACCGGAAATTCCGGTGTCAGCACCTAAAAAATCCGGTTGCAATATAGATCATTTCCAGAAATCCTCTTTGAACTTTTTTAGAGTATTATCAATAATCATCTGAAAGGTCAGCTGCAAACACTTAAACAACATTGTTAGGGATAGGATACCCGCGTTGTTATCATCACCAAAATCATTAGAGGGATTATGAGTTTTCAAAACTGCTGTGGTGGGCGAGCAGGCCGACGCCTATTTATTCTTTGTTGTGCCGTGCACATACCCCTGGCCATTCAACGTTGCTTTCTACCTCTCCCAAGCCATTGACAACTTTTACGACATGGTTTCCACGCGCTAATCCGGCGGATGAAGAAGCTGTCTGATTGATCCTTTATCTCAAGGTGTTCGGTTTCTATTGGAATGGCCAAGCGGGTAGCGGAGTGTTGGCAAGGCAATCTCCTCCGCCTTTGTGTTCGCTATTGGGCCCTGAGCAGATTCTCTCATCCCTGGTTTTGCCACAGGTATCAGCTTCCCTAATCCCCTTCAAAATTAATCAAGAAATCCTTGCTAGCAAATTTTAGCTAGCAACTAGCGTTACTCCCGAACAGTCGACCAAGCAGCGCCTCCTAGCTGGTGCCTGGCATGTGCTCCGTGTCTCTCTCCACCATGTTGTCTGGCCCTATTTGCAATATGGGTGTTGTTTATTTTAGTTGTAGGAAGATACTTCCTCTCATCTTTCAAGATGTTGTGTTCAACAATTGGTCGACTGGTCTCCGTACTGAACGATAATCTCAAACCCTTATTACGGAGTAATGATATTGATATCTGTACAAAATCTCAGTATCGAAAAATATAATTGTGTAATTTGTCATCTGAGTTCCGAAATGTATACCCCTACCGTGTAGAAAAGCAAACTGTCTATGTCAATGCGTGTACTTTGTCATCTCTTTTTGAAGGATAAACTGCTCATGTGTTATATTACGTGCTACATCCTACAACATTTCAGCACATGTGTATATACGTAACTACATCAATGATTCAATGGTTTATCATTGATATTTAGCTTACTTCTATTACACTTCCAAGTGCAGGTCACTTTTAGTGCTAATTCAGATCTTTTATCTATGCAGGTCAAGTTGGTATACACTCTAAACTGTGGTGTTAATGAAATACACGGATGTCATCTATTATATGGCTGATTTTTATAGAAACTCAGACTTTCATTGCTTGGCCGTTATATATGGCGGATGATGCCAGAAAATTAGTTGCTTATGAGGTATTGTTGGAAAATGAGTATCCTTTTGCGTACGTTTAATACCTCAGCCCGGCAAAGGTAAAGCATGCACAATTCTGAATGCTTAAATTTTCTAGGAAAGATTTCTCAAGATCCCCCCACCCCTCCATCATCTATTTTTTGTCCTCGGCAAAGCACGGGGTATAAATTTGACTGTGCTACACACAAAAATTTAAAACTATTGCACACAAAAAAATCACCTTTCTTACATTTTTTTTGAAACGAGGCAAAAGCTTTGCCTTTTGTATTGGTATTTTCCATGCTTTTACATATGCAAGTCATTTGATACATGTTGGTGCTTTCATATTATATTAAATAATGTATTTGATTCATACGACATATAGCGTGTTACGATAATGTTAGTACATGAATAAATATCAAGTTTCAACATCATGTCCTATAAAATTCCCATGGAAACGCGCGGGGAATCATGTAGTAACACAAACATGGATGGAGGAGAGAAAGCAAGGATCACAAGAAGGAGGCGTGGAAAACAAATTTGCTGCTATGAAAAACAACATCAAGGAAATGATGTTTGAAATAGTCATGGATTCTTCGCAGATGCTCCAAATAAAGCAATGGAGCACAATCCGGAAAGGAAATTCGAAGAGCTTTCCAATGGATCCGGCCCCATCTACAGATTCGACTCGTACAAGGCGTGGTGACCGAAACAAGTCACAAATCGTTTTCTGCCAGCTTCCAAATAGAGTCGAATTGGTTGCACCCATGTTGGGTCGGTTTGTATCCGAGTTGGTTGAGTCCAAACGAGTAGGAACAGGTCAATTTCGTGGGAAACATCCCCTCCCTCATATATAGCTAGGATCCACAAAACTATTAGATTAGAATAAGTTTAGACCAAAAACTCTAGCCTCTAGATTGTATTGTTGCTAAGCATTCATCTTGAAGTAACCATTGCAAAGTTGTGTGATATCTTGTTGTTCCACTGGGAATAAGGGGATACATGACTACTCAAGATCTTTGATTGCGTGTGCAAGAGTGTGTAGTTGAGAATATCCAAAGGGGTTGATTGTTGTTGCACTGGCAACAGGGATTATCCAAGGAGAGTTCTTAGTGTAGCACTAGTTATCAAATATCCACAAAACATCCACCATATTGAGAGAGAGCTCATTGAGATCAGGCCACCCCATATTATCTTGGTATCAGATTCTCGGGTTTACTCAGTGAGCAATTTCAATTCCTAGATCCATTTTTGTTTTCTACCTATCCAGAAAAAGATTCGGTGAAATGAAAAGATGATGATTTCAGTTTTTGGGTAGCTTCCTCGTCTTTTTTGAAAAATACTCCATGAGACGTGCTATTCTTCCTCGATTTGGAAAACAAAGATTGCTTTACGCGAATTAACCTTCATAAAACCCTTTTCGAAATAGCAGATATATAATAGGTTAACTAAGTCTTGTTGAGTACCTCCCGTACTTAGATTTGCTTAATTTTGGTTCAGGTGAAGTTCTCACTCTAGTGGTGGTTTCAACATGGACATCGACAAGTAGTTTGGGGTTCCTAGGTAGCAGCCTGGAATCTATGGGTTCGGACGTCGCCTTTTGTTGTGGCCTCTTAGGCCTTTTTGGTTGTTGTTGACTAGCAACATAGTTTGCCTTCCTTTGTCTGATGTAATGTTGGATCATGTGACCTCTGTTTGTAAAGCTATACTCTAGTAATACTTGCTTTATACAGCTTTATGTCTAGAGTTATTGCTTTGATCGGTTGTTGATTTCGATCTCACTATTATACAGTTTTGGATATGCCTGCGTTGTTGTCGCAGTCGAGGGGTTGTGGAGCCGATGATCCATTTCCGAGCACACCTGCCGATGTTTACTCGGCCTGGGCTTGGCAACCCCAGTAACCCTCGATTGTTGTTGCACTTCCTGGACACATAGCATCTATGTATAGCTTTGGTTCCGTTCCTTCAGTTTCATACGACTCGTGGACGCTTTGATATGCATAGTTGGTTATGACTAGCATGGACACAAGGAGTAGTAGTACCGAGGTTATCCGGCCTGCGTGCCGATGAATCCGGTCTACCTGCCGTTGTTTGTTGCGGCTGGGGCTGGTAACCCCGAAGCCCTTGTGGGTCCATGACTAGGAGCGCATAACAGTATGTATACCTCTGGGTCCGGGGTCGTGATAAGTCATGGTATCAGATCAGGTCTGCCTGTAGGTAAACCTTACATCTTGGTCAATGTTGAGTCTAGTGTTTGTGAAAACTATTATGAACCCACAATTGAATTGTGAAAATCTTCTTAGGATTATTTTTACTCCTTATCTGGTATCGCTCTAACTCTGGGTCATCTTACCTGTTTTGATTTGAAAAGTTTTTTCTATCTCTTCTAGTCATTCAAAACCTAGGTGCCTTGTTGGCATGCCGGTTCTAAACCAAGTTGACCTAGTGTTGACTTTCTAGAGTCGTGTGTGTTCCATATGAAGGGAATATGCCCGAGAGGCAATAATAAAGTGGTTATTATCTTATTCCTTATTTATGATGAATGTTTATTTCTCATGCTAGAATTGTATTAACCGAAAACGTTGATACATGTATGTTTAATAAACAAACAATGGTTCCTAGTAAAGCCTCTCTTTTAACTAGCTCGTTGATTAATAGATGATCAAGGTTTCTTGATCATGAACATTGGATGTTGTTAATAACGGGGTCATGTCATTAGAAGAATGATGTGATGAACATAGACCCAATATCAAGATAACAATACGATCAAGTCATTTAGTTTATATTGTTATATCTTACATACGAAGTAACTTATTCCTTAGACCATGACATCATGTCAATCACTGATACCGGAAGGATGCTTTGATGTCATCAAACGTCACACCATAACAGGGTGATTATAAAGGTGCCGTTGGGTATTCAAAAATTATTAGTTGAGGCTCATGGATCAAGAGTGAGATTTGTCCATCCAAATGACGGAGAGATATACTCTGGACCCTCTCGGTGATATCACATTGACACCGCTTGCAAGCACATGACTAGGTCACAAGGATGTCATATCACGGAACGAGTAAAAGAGTACTTGTCGGTAACGAGATCGAACTAGGTATGGTTGATACCAATGATCGGATCTCAGACAAGTAACATATCGCGAGACAAAGGGAATAGTTACGACGTTGATGGTTCACACGATCATGAGAGTCATCGTTGAATATATAGGAGTCATCGTGAATCTCCAGATCTAGTTGTTCATTATTGATTGGAGAGGTGTCTCGATCATGTCTATGTTATTCGCGGACCGTAGGGTGACACACTTAAGGTTCGATGACGCATTTGAGAGGATACGGAATATCTGAGAAATGTTTAGACATCACCGAAATTGTTTCGGGGGATATTGAAATAGTTCAAGGTGGTTTATGTTAATGTTTGATTAACAAATAGTTTAAGGGGGCAAGTGTTAATGTTTGTTAATAGGATTAACAAATATTAAAATAAATAAATGAAATTGTTTTATTTATTTATTAAAGAAAACCTTGGAATTTTGAGTGGGAATTGATGAGAGAATGAGTGGGTTGAGTGGAGACTCCAGCGACATGATGAGGGGAGAGGTGGAGGCACCAAAAATTCGTGGCTTCCCCCCTCCTATATAAAGAGGGGTTGGACCTCCCTCTCCCCACACACTTGGTGTCATCTCCACCTCCCTCCTCCCGCTGCTCCACCCCATGTTCATGCGCTTTGCGAAGCCCTGAACGAAGTTTTCTCCACCACACCACGTCGTCGTGCTGCTGGAGTTCCGAGGGATCCTCTACTTCCGCTACCCCGCTGGATCGAGGGAACGTAGGTCGTCATCAATCGTACGTGTGACCGATCATGGAGGCACCGCCGGATTGCGGTGGACATCTTCTCGCTCTCGAGATCGGTGTGAGTACGACTACACCAACAACAAGATTTGATCTCGTAACGCTTTGTGTCTTCGAGGGTATGTTCTTCTTAAGACTCTCTCTATGCCCGTTACTTTCATCTCCTAGATTAGATCTTGGCCTTTCGGGTGTCTCTCACGTAGGAAATTTTTTGTTTTCTATGCAACGCACCCTTAAGTGGTATCAGAGCCGGATCTATGCGTATATGATTTGTACGGGTAGAGCACATAGGAGTATGTGGGCGTTGATGATCATGTTTTTGCCTCCTTGAGTATTTTATGATCTTAGTGGCATAGTAGGATGAAGCTGCCCTAGACTAAGTTTACGTGTACTATGTACGCGAGAATTGTCTCACTTGTGGTTGAGTGGGTGTCCGTTTCTCCTACTATAATTAAGATCTAATCTACAAAGGGTTGTTAAAAATATGCTTTATCAACGTTGTGGTTCTTGTACGTAGGTATGAACGGTTCTATCCTCGTAAGCCCAAGACACGTAAAATATGCAAAAATAAATTAGAGGCGTCTAACTTGTTTTTGCAGGGCATGTGATGTGATATGGTCAATGTTACAAACGTTATGTATGAGATGATATTTTTTTAAATTATTGTCATACCGGTAGGAGCCATATGGTTGTCTTATTTTTATGGCATGCGTGATGTATATCATATCCATGTGATATATTGTAATGGACAATCAAGATGGAGGTGCCACGGACCTTGGTGCCACGCCGGTGGAAAGATGGAGATCATACCATGATGCACAAGATGGAGATGAAGTGCAAGAAGGACCATATCATATCACATTATGTAACACCCGGGGTTTCCCAATTAGAAACTTGTTTGTTCTTTTGCTTCTGGCATCCTCATCTCATCATGTATCATCATGCACATACAACTTGCAAACAATATCTCAATTGCATTAAATCATAATTTTCCTAAATTTTCTAGAATTATTTTACGGCCACAAAACTAGTTCTAGTAGCACTCTCTGAAAAAAATAATAAAACTCAAACAAACAAAACAAAAAAAAACTGTTTTGTGGGCAATAGGCAGGCCAAAGCCCAGCTAGGCCAGCCCAGCCCACCTACCCTCCACCCTCCACCTCCGTACAGGACTCACGCATCAGGCGTGAACCCCCTGTCGTTTTCTTCCTTTTCCTCCACATACAGCACCACCACCTCCTCTCCATGGTCCCCTCCTCCACTCCTCCATATAACCATCCTAGGGAAAGCCACAAACCCTAGCCTCTCCTCTCTCTTCCCTCCCATACGCCGCCACCCTCTCCTTCTCCTCCCTCCCTCGGTGTCTTCTCTGAATTTCATGCACTCTATGAGAGAGAGAGCAGTAGCAGCGGCACGTCTCCGTCGCCATGATCGTCGTCGACCCCACCTTGGCGCAGGAATGGAACCGCCTCGACATCTTCTTCCTCTACGAGGAAGATCGGTGCCCGAGGACATCCCGAGCGTCCCCGCCATGGTCGTCTTCCTCCTCTATCTCCTGTGCCATCTGCACTGCTTCCTCCACGGATTGGTCCGCCTCCGACCACCTCTGGCCGCCCCAGCCTTCCCCCACGGTGAGGAACCCTCTGGGACTCGCTCCCCTGCCCTCCCTTGCTCTGGGAGCGGCGCCATCGCGCGCCGCCCGTCGCAGGTCGCCGTCGATCATTGTTTCCCTGTCACCGTCGTTTCTGTTGTGGATCTCTGTTCTGAAGTTCAGTTAACTGCGTTGTATCTCCTCTTATTCCGATGGATCCGAATATGTACACAACCAGCGACATAGCCCAGTGGCTAGCGCCCCGCTCCGCCTCCCCGTAGACCCAGGATCGAATCCTACCCAGGCCACAGTCCTCCTCTTTTTATTCAAACGTGTACCTACAGTTCTGGAACTTCTGTCTATTTTGTTCAGTTAACGTGGCTTGTATGCCTCCTATACCTTCAGATTCGCATTCAATCACAAGTCCGAGCCAGCGCAGTGGCTGTGTCTCCTATCTCTATACTGATCGGCCCAAGTTCAAATCCCACCTCCTGCCGATTCTTTCTCTCACTTTTTATTTATTTCTTTCTTTTGCAAACTTGGCTATTACATATCTCCCAATCTATAAATCCAAATAACACAAACTTTATGTCTATTTTTATCAGAAAAATGTAAGGAATATGAATATGTCATCCATGCCTTTGTTTGCATCTTGCATTTTGCAATTTAGTTGTGTTATGCATGTTCATCTAATATTTAAATATGGAATGTGTTGGGGTAATTACTTTAAATAATTCCCTATTCCATTTAATCTTGTTTAGCTCACCTATTTATTATTCTCCATGTTAATCAACATTTAAAATTGATGGTTAGATAAATAACTTGAACATTCTAAATTAATTGTTGGGACTCCGGTTTCACTTAAATTGGTTAAGTTGCATTCTCGCATGTCATGCATCCATATCTTGATCATGCTGGATCTTTTTGCCGTAGAAGTAATTGCTGCATCCGTTGATTCTCTTAGTGCTTTGCTTCTTCGCGGATAGGACTTTGAGATGATGTGAGCACCGACAAGTTCTACGGATGTACCTCTACTTGCTGGATCTCAGGCAAGTATACTCACTTGCTACCCATGTTGCCTTTCCTCACTTGTTACCGATTCTTTCCGTTGTCTTTATGCTAGCCTTATGATTTGATGCTTGTGTCTCGATCCTATCATATGTTTACCTTTCAACCATGATATAGCCTTCCTTCCACTTCCTATTAACTGTTGTTTGTTTACCTTGTTGGCCCTCGTGTCGTAGTTGCATGCTTAGTGTTGTTTGCGCTCAAGTCTTGTTGTCCGTCTTATCACCTGTTTAGTTTGATAGTTGGGTTTCAATTCAATCAACTTCATGTTAATGTTTTGGGTAATAATAATTTGATGATAAGGCACCGACAGGAGGCCCGGCGTGGTTTTGAGGCCTGCTAGTGTCGAACTTAATTAGGAAAAGGGTCTTGTCCTCCGATCCATGATGAGCGCACTAACCGCATGTGGGAAGCGTGTATGGGCGCCCCCGGCAATTCTGATTCGATTCGCATCTCGTCCAAATCGCCACACTTAGTTCGGGCTTTTCATTTGACGCATGCATATGCAGGTGGGAACCCTTGGCGCCAGGGTGGAACTTTTGTAGTCGGCATTTAGGGCGGCGTGGTCTTAGAGTGCTATGAGGGTCCCCCTTTTCTTCGTGGGGGCTCGATTAGCCGCGCACGTACAGCATGTGGTTCTTTGGGTTTGATGCGAAGAAGAGTTGGGTTGTGTTGAGTGCCTCGCTTGGTGGAAGTGCATTTCCATCTGGCGGGTTATTCTTACGTGTACGGCCAAATTGGTGCATCCCTGCAGGGTTAATCTTCTCGAGAAGCCGTGTTGTCCGCGGTTATGGATGACTTGGTGAAAGTGCTGGCTAACAAGTACTCAGACAACTTACACTTAACGATGATAACTTGACTAGTAATATAGATTACCTCCACCATACAAATGAATGTCACCTTAATCAACAGTGTGAGTTTCCTTGGGTTGCTTCCTTAGTAGGGGGTAACACTGGATGGGTATTGTCTGGTGAGTAGTTATAGTTGGTTTTGTCGCTCTATCTTATCCCTTTCTTTTAGCCGGATGTTGTAGCGCGTCTCTGTAGTTAGTTAGTGCAGCCCGCTGCCGCCTCGTTGCAATAATCCCTTCCTTTCCGTTGTACCCAAAGTATTTGTATCTTGTGATGATTGGTTACGTTGGTATCTTGTGAGTATGGTTTATCCACTTGCCACTACTTAATAGTACTGACCCACGAACCCATTTCGTGGCTGCATATTCCACATTGCAGTCAACAGGTTTGAAGTCTGACGACGTTAGCTTGGGAATCCCTCCGGCTTGGCCTGGGCAGGGATTGGACGCCATCGGTTATCTTCAGGACTCTTAGTCCAATTTGTATCTTGTCCGTAGTCGGACACTATGTTGTTTCTTCCGCTGTCATTTGGATCTTTGTATTGTATCAGTTGTATCTTTGACTCGTTTGAGTCGTCTTGTATATACCTCCTCTGTTGTTGTTGTGGATTATTCGTGAACTGTTGTAATGATTACCAAAAGTTGACAACCCGGGATCGTTATTATGCGGATTATGGAGGGAGCGCTGAAATCCTCATAGTAACCGATCCAGGGGCGTCACAAATGGTATCAGAGCATGGTTTCCGATTCCCAATGTTGTTTCGATACGAATGGTTATCGAAGCAACGGGTCCTCAAAGCCTGTAGGATAACCTCGCTAACGGTCGTTGTTTCTAGAGTGTCAAAAACTATTTGTGTAAAACCTGTTTTGGAAACCTCTCGATAGGATTCTTGTTTATTCCTATCCTCTATTCTACTTCTCCTTCTATCTTATTTGTTTTGGAGTCTCTCTTCCTCTCAATCTTTCAAAGTGTTAGGATTCTATGTGGGTTGGACGTTCTCTTAGCCTTTAAACCTAATAGGTTCGATCTCCGGAAGATCTTTCAACGGAAGAACATCGTCATCAACGCGAGTAAGAATCTCTTGTTAGTGGTGTCGCGAAGATCAACTTGGATCACAAGACTCGATAGCCCGACTTCTTCCTCTCTCTTGGCGTTGGCGGATTGCGAGGGCGCAATCCCTTGTTAGTGGTGTCGGCTGTAACACCCGGGGTTTCCCAATTAGAAACTTGTTTGTTCTTTTGCTTTTGGCATCCTCATCTCATCATGTATCATCATGCACATACAACTTGCAAACAATATCTCAATTGCATTAAATCATAATTTTCCTAAATTTTCTAGAATTATTTTAAGGCCACAAAACTAGTTCTAGTAGCACTCTCTGAAAAAAATAATAAAACTCAAACAAACAAAACAAAAAAAAACTGTTTTGTGGGCAATAGGCAGGCCAAAGCCCAGCTAGGCCAGCCCAGCCCACCTACCCTCCACCCTCCACCTCCGTACAGGACTCACGCATCAGGCGTGAACCCCCTGTCGTTTTCTTCCTTTTCCTCCACATACAGCACCACCACCTCCTCTCCATGGTCCCCTCCGCCACTCCTCCATATAACTATCCTAGGGCAAGCCACAAACCCTAGCCTCTCCTCTCTCTTCCCTCCCAGCCGCCGCCACCCTCTGCTTCTCCTCCCTCCCTCGGTGTCTTCTCTGAATTTCATGCACTGTGTGTGAGAGAGAGCAGCAGCAGCGGCACGTCTCCGTCGCCATGATCGTCGTCGACCCCACCTTGGCGCGGGAATGGAACCGCCTCGACATCTTCTTCCTCTACGAGGAAGATCGGCGCCCGAGGACATCGCGAGCGTCCCCGCCATGGTCGTCTTCCCCCTCTATCTCTTGTGCCATCTGCACTGCTTCCTCCACGGATTGGTCCGCCTCCGACCACCTCCGGCCGCCCCCAGCCTTCCCCCACGGTGAGGAACCCTCTGGGACTCGCTCCCCTGCACTCCCTTGCTCTGGGAGCGGCGCCATCGCGCGCCGCCCGTCGCAGGTCGCCGTTGATCATTGTTTCCCTGTCACCGTCGTTTCTGTTGCGGATCTCTGTTCTGAAGTTCAGTTAACTGCGATGTATCTCCTCTTAATCCGATGGATCCGAATATGTACACAACCAGCGACATAGCCCAGTGGCTAGCGCCCCGCTCCGCCTCCCCGTAGAACCAGGATCGAATCCTACCCAGGCCACAGTCTTCCTCTTTTTATTCAAACGTGTACCTACAGTTCTGATACTTCTGTCTATTTTGTTCAGTTAACGTGGCTTGTATGCCTTCTATACCTTCAGATTCGCATTCAATCACAAGTCCGAGCCAGCCCAGTGGCTGTGTCTCCTATCTCTATACTGATCGGCCCAAGTTCAAATCCCACCTCTTGCCAATTCTTTCTCTCACTTTTTATTTATTTCTTTCTTTTGCAAACTTGGCTATTACATATCTCCCAATCTATAAATCCAAATAACACAAACTTTATGTCTATTTTTATCAGAAAAATGTAAGGAATATGAATATGCCATCCATGCCTTTGTTTGCATCTTGCATTTTGCAATTTAGTTGTGTTATGCCTGTTCATCTAATATTTAAATATGGAATGTGTTGGGGTAATTACTTTAAATAATGCCCTATTCCATTTAATCTTGTTTAGCTCACCTATTTATTATTCTCCATGTTAATCAACATTTAACATTGATGGTTAGATAAATAACTTGAACATTCTAAATTAATTGTTGGGACTCCGGTTCCACTTAAATTGGTTAAGTTGCATTCTCGCATGTCATGCATCCATATCTTGATCATGCTGGATCTTTTTGCCGTAGAAGTAATTACTGCATCCGTTGATTCTCTTAGTGCTTTGCTTCTTCGCGGATAGGACGTTGAGATGATGTGAGCATCGACAAGTTCTACGGATGTACCTCTACTTGCTGGATCTCAGGCAAGTATACTCACTTGCTACCCATGTTGCCTTTCCTCACTTGTTACCGATTCTTTCCGTTGTCTTTATGCTAGCCTTATGATTCGATGCTTGTGTCTCGATCCTATCATATGTTTACCTTTCAACCATGATATAGCCTTCCTTCCACTTCCTATTAACTGTTGTTTGTTTACCTTGTTGGCCCTCGTGTCGTAGTTGCATGCTTAGTGTTGTTTGCGCTCAAGTCTTGTTGTCCGTCTTATCACCTGTTTAGTTTGATAGCTGGGTTTCAATTCAATCAACTTCATGTTAATGTTTTGGGTAATAATAATTTGATGATAAGGCACCGGTAGGAGGCCCGGCGTGGTTTTGAGGCCTGCTAGTGTCGAACTTAATTAGGAAAAGGGTCTTGTCCTCCGATCCATGATGAGCGCACTAACCGCATGTGGGAAGCGTGTATGGGCGCCCCCCGCAATTCTGATTCGGTTCGCATCTCGTCCAAATCGCCACACTTAGTTCGGGCTTTCCATTTGACGCATGAATATGCAGGTGCGAACCCTTGGCGCCAGGGTGGAACTTTTGTAGTCGGCATTTACGGCGGCGTGGTCTTAGAGTGCTATGAGGGTCCCCCTTTTCTTCGTGGGGGCTCGATTAGCCGCGCACGCACAACATGTGGTTCTTTGGGCTTGATGCGAAGAAGAGTTGGGTTGTGTTGAGTGCCTCGCTTGGTGGAAGTGCATTTCCATCTGGCGGGTTATTCTTACGTGTACGGCCAAATTGGTGCATCCCTGCAGGGTTAATCTTCTCGAGAAGCCGTGTTGTCCGCGGTTATGGATGACTTGGTGAAAGTGCTGGCTAACAAGTACTCAGACAACTTACACTTAACGATGATAACTTGACTAGTAATATAGATTACCTCCACCATAAAAATGAATGTCACCTTAATCAACAGTGTGAGTTTCCTTGGGTTGCTTCCTTAGTAGGGGGTAACACTGGATGGGTATTGTCTGGTGAGTAGTTATAGTTGGTTTTGTCGCGCTATCTTATCCCTTTCTTTTAGCCGGATGTTGTAGCGCGTCTCTGTAGTTAGTTAGTGCAGCCCGCTGCCGCTTCGTTGCAATAATCCCTTCCTTTCCATTGTACCCAAAGTATTTGTATCTTGTGATGATTGGTTACGTTGGTATCTTGTGAGTATGGTTTATCCACTTGCCAGTACTTAATAGTACTGACCCACAAACCCATTTCGTGGCTGCATATTCCACATTGCAGTCAACAGGTTTGAAGTCTGACGACGTTAGCTTGGGAATCCCTCCGGCTTGGCCTGCGCAGGGATTGGACGCCATCGGTTATCTTCAGGACTCTTAGTCCAATTTGTATCTTGTCAGTAGTCGGACACTATGTTGTTTCTTCCGCTGTCATTTGGATCTTTATATTGTATCAGTTGTATCCTTGACTCGTTTGAGTCGTCTTGTATATACCTCCTCTGTTGTTGTTGTGGATTATTCGTGAACTGTTGTAATGATTACCGAAAGTTGACAACCCGGGATCGTTATTATGCGGATTATGGCGGGAACGCTGAAATCCTCATAGTAACCGATCCAGGGGCGTCACACATTATCCATGCATGTGATGTTAATCCTTTTATGCATCTTATTTTGCTTAGATCACGACGGTGGCATTATAAGATGATCCCTCTCACTTAATATCAAAGATAATAATGTGTTCTTCCTTAAGTATGCACCGTTAAGAAAGTTCGTCGTTTCGAGACACCACATGATGATCGGGTGTGATAGACTCAATGTTCGCACACAACGGGTGTTTTCAATCCTAGCACGTACAGATATGGCCTTGAAACACACAAAATACTACGGTTCTACTTGGGAGCCTAGCATGTACAGACATGGCCTCGGAACACGTAACCGAAAGGTAAAGCATGAGTCATATGGATGATATGATGAACATGTAGATGTTCGCCTTTGAAGCTACATCATCTCACGTGATGATCGGTTTTGGTGTAGTGAATTTGGTTCCTGTAATCACTAAAGACGACTAAGAGGGATGTTGTTTTTGAGTGGGAGTTCATGGCATAATTTTGAATTAACTTGAACTTATTTATCATGAACAACCAATCAAAGTGAATTTGCACAAATTGTAGTATTCATTGGCATCCACAAAACTACCTTACACTTAGATTGTTAATTGAGATATAACTGTTATGATCTGGTAAATACCATTTAAGATTGGCACCGTATTAGTGAAATTTAAAATTGAGTCCTATTGCAGATTTTCGATATTTCCTACCTAGCTCCATATGATTAATTATGGATTGATCTAGAGAGCAAATAATTTCTACTTAGAATCCAGAATCATGGTTGCTTCCATATTAATTTATCTTCAAAAGAATGTTTTGTTGATCAAGGTGATTTAGGAACTGAAAAGAACTGTTTTCAGAAACAATCAAGTGAAAGATATATTGATATCTAGAAAATTATTTGTAGCAACATGACTGATTATAATTTAGCGTGACAATTTATGCTTATATTATTTTAATATATGCAATGATCGAAGACGCTAGGCGTTTAAATATTCCAAGAAATTGGGCGCTAAACATTATCCTCTAAATTCCTTCCTTCGAGCTATAGTAGCTTAATCATAAAATTGTTACGATGGGACGGATTAAAAGTATGGTTACAGATCGTTTACCTTGCTTGGAGATTGCTAAGAGTGGAATCTAGAAGAATACTATTAATATGGTGATATTAGTAGAACAATCAAGCTTAAAGTATGACTCAATGGGTGATAGTATATGACTAACACGCCAAGGAAAATGTGCTAGTAAGACTAACATTGTTTGATGTTGAATGATTCTTCTGTAAGTAAAGGAAATATTGAAAATAGAATTACAAAAAGATATATGGCAGAAAAAGAAGATAACTGGAAAAGTCCAGCTCAGGAGTATATGCTTGATATACAAGTTATAGATGTATTACTAGTTAACAAAGTATTTTTGGGTATTTTGATACCAAATTGGTTGGTATGAGTTGTCATACAAAGCAACGCAATGCAAGAAATACAAGGGCCTAAAAAGAACTAGTAATAGACGTGGAATCGATTATGACAAGAACATAAATAAAGTGTTATTGTGTTCATTGTCGTATCGAACCAAACATTCAAGATTTATTTTAAGAACTTAATAAGTTGTTATTTTGTTCTGGTATTTTGAGAGAACAAATGAGATTGTTCAAACTATGACCATATTCCATAATTGATGGATATGTTAATATAAATCATGTTGTTTAAGTAAACATCTATAAGACTAAATGCTAAACATCACAAGACGTAAAAGAGTTTCACTTAAATTGTGACACCACCATTTTTAGTTCATATCGGAAATGAAAACATGAAGGAACTCCATATTAGTGGACTTCCGGAGTCATTTTGTTTTGAATAAATTGACGCTTGTAAGACCTCTTCCAAAAGATGACGAGAATTCCGTTCATAGGCCAAAGTAGAATGGACGACTAATTTAATGGAGATTGTACATATTGATGTATATAGTCCATTATGTATAGTCATGTGTGGTGGATTAAATTTTACTTTATAAAATCTGTCGATGATTTGAGTAGATATGTGAGTATATCTATATAAATAGAAGGAAGTTTGGCATTTGAATTGGTTCAAATGGTTGTTAATATGAAGTAAAAATCAATGTAACAAGATAATCAAGTATTTATGATTGGATCATAAAGGATAAAGTTTGAGTTACAAGTTTAGCAAAACATCTGAGAAGTTGCAGAATCGTTCTACAACTTATATTTCTCTAATACCCCACATTAGTTTGCCATTATAATTTTGTAGTTTATACAATAGTGACAACCACTTTTACACTAAAAAGAGAGCCATCATGATCCATTGAAATTGACACCATTTAAGATATGGTTTCGGTGATGACCCAAATTGTCTTTTTCTTAAGTTTTGGTATGCATAGCATGTGTAAAATGTTTACAACCAAAATAGGATAAATATATGTTTATAAGGTTATCCCAAAGAATACATTGGGCATTTCTCCTATCACCAAACCAAAAAGACAAATGTTGTTTGTTAGAAAGGGTTGATTTCTCGAGAAAGTAGTTCTTGCGAAACAAGTGAGTGGGAGGACAGTACAAACTCAAACGAGATTAGAGAATTTTCGTTACCATGTCAAGAGTAGCGTAGCACTGGAAGTTGTTATGGGGTTTCCTATTTGACAAAGTATAAGACACTACATGTGTTGTAGATACTTCGAATGAGTTTGCGAACTGAACCACAAAAGTCCTAAAACTTTGTACTTAGACCAACTTGTGGTTTAAGAGTAAAGTGTTGTTTTGACAACAAAGGACCTGAAACTTATAAAGGAAGTAAATGATGGGCCCTGACTTCGTAAAATTGACTATGAGTCATTATATCCGCGATAGTATCCCTTTATGAATATCAAGTATGTGACTTGGTAGTTCTTTCGATAGGCATGGTTCCTAACGATAGCAAACTGATCTATATAGCAACAAAGACATGGATGTTTACATCTTTTGAAAGTTTTGCTTGTCCAAAAGATGTTTTCGACGAAGTTCAAAGAGTTGACTACTACAAGATTTTGATCTTCCATAGTGATGCTTTAGTGTTTTCGGATAGTTCTAGCAAAAGTTACATATTATGATATGGCAGTTGAATAACAAAACCAACTTTCCTCTCAAGGAAGTTTGATCGAGGATGTGTACTTGACACAGTCTGAGAGTTTTGTAAAATTCAAAAGGTTGTTGGAAAGGTATGCACAATTCAATGGTTGAAGTAAGCATAACAAAGTTGGAATCTTTACCTTAATGAAGTTATCAAAAGATTTTGATTCCATCATGAATGATAAAGATGCTTGTAGAATTACAAAAAATTAAGTGGGAGCGCTATGACATATTTCCAATCTTTATGTAAATGGCATATGGTTGATTGGAAAATATGTATTTTAAATAACACGGTTAAGATTTCATACTAGTGAAAGGCTTAGGAAATATTGGGCATCGATATCTATAAGAGATGGATTGAAGCGCTTGATATGGTTGAGCCAAATTTCATAGATGAAATATTGAAGTAAGTCAATATCGAAATGACAAGAAGGAGTTCTTGCCACATGGAAAAGAATTGAGCAAGATTGAAGTGTTTTGACACATGATGAGCGCAATTGAAATTAAGATTTCTAAGTCATGTGTTCCATGCTATGTACGCAACCAGATGAGTCATGTGCTATAAAAGATTATAGCAGGATAATTCATATGATGATTAGACAACAGTGGGAGAGATCCTTATGCTTTTTGAGAAATGCTAATGATATGTTTTCCTATGTAGTAATGACAAAATATTAGTTGTAATATGTTACACTAATAGTCCTGTAATTTATTCAAATAATTTTATCTCAATTAAATATGTGATGAAGGGTAGCACAATAGGATGGAAGAAATTTCTATGCTGGATTTGAAAGAGTTTCGAAATTAAAGTATTGTGACGGATACTACAACAAAGGCTAAGTATATCGTTGTGTTGACAACAAAATAATAAGAGAATTTTGTGTCAAGGAGTTCTTTATTGAACTTGGTGAATTTCTAAGAATGCTGACACTATGAAGCTATATTTTCACAATGGTAGTAACATTGGTTTAAGCTGAGGAATTAAGGTTTCACCGGTTGACCAAAATATACAAAGTCATCTCATTAGAGAATGAGTGATGAGTGTAGACGCAAAGAACATGCAAATACAATAGGACCTGAACAGTTTAGATCTTTTTGATGATGTTTACCACATGCGAAGCATGGTAATAATACTAAAACGCCATATGTGTTAAGTGCTTACAGACTAGATTATTGACTCTAGTGCAAGTGGGAGACTGAAGGGAATATGCCCGAGAGTCAATAATAAAGTGGTTATTATCTTATTCCTTTTTTATGATAAATGTTTATTTCTCATGCTAGAATTGTATTAATAAACAAACAATGGTTCCTAGTAAAGCCTCTCTTTTAACTAGCTCATTGATTAATAGATGATCAAGGTTTCCTGATCATGAACATTGGATGTTGTTAATAACGGGGTCATGTCATTAGAAGAATGATGTGATGAACATAGACCCAATATCAAGATAACAATACGATCAAGTCATTTAGTTTATATTGTTCTATCTTGCATACAAAGTAACTTATTCCTTAGACAATGAGATCATGTCAATCACTGATACCGGAAGAATGCTTTGATGTCATCAAACGTCACACCGTAACAGGGTGACTATAAAGGTGTTGTTGGGTATTCGGAAAGTATTAGTTGAGGCTCATGGATCAAGAGTGGGATTTGTCCATCCAAATGATGGAGAGATATACTCTGGGCCCTCTCGGTGATATCACATTGACACCTCTTGCAAGCACGTGACTAGGTCACAAGGATGTCATATCACGGAACGAGTAAAAGAGTACTTGTCGGTAACGACATCGAACTAGGTATGGTTGATACCAATGATCGGATCCCGGACAAGTAAAATATCGCGAGACAAAGGGAATAGTTACGAGGTTGATGGTTCACACGATCACGAGAGTCATCGTTGAATATATAGGAGTCATCACGGATCTCCAGATCCCGATGTTGATTATTGATCGGAGCGGTGTCTCGATCATGTCTATGTTATACGCGAACCATAGGGTGACACACTTAAGGTTCGATGACGCATTTGAGAGGATACGGAATATCGGAGAAAAGTTTGGACAACACCTAAATCGTTTCGGGGAATATTGAAATAGTTCAAGGTGGTATATGTTAATGTTTGATTAACAAATAGTTCAAGGGGGTAAGTGTTAATAGGATTAACAAATATTAAAATAAATAAATGAAATTGTTTTATTTATTTATTAAAGAAAACCCTTAGAATTTTGAGTGGGAATTGATGAGAGAATGAGTGGGTTGAGTGGAGACTCGACCCACATGATGAGGGGAGAGGTGGAGGCACCAAAAATTCGTGGCTGCCTCCCCCTCCTATATAAAGAGGGGTTGGACCTCCCTCTCCCCACACACTTGGTGTCATCTCCACCTCCCTCCTCCCGCTGCTCTATCCCATGATCATGCACTTGGCGAAGCCCTGAGCGAAGTTTTCTCCACCACACCACGCCTTCGTGCTGCTGGAGTTCCGAGGGATCCTCTACTTCCGCTACCCCGCTGGATCGAGGGAACGGAGGTTGTCATCAACCGTACGTGTGACCGATCATGGAGGCACCGCCGGATTGCGGTGCACATCTTCTCTCTCTCGAGATCAGTGTGAGTACGACTACGCCAACAACGAGATTTTATCTCGTAACGCTTTGTGTCTTCGAGGGTATGTTCTTCTTAATACTCTCTCTATGCCCATTACTTTCATCTCCTAGATTAGATCTTGGCCTTTCGGGTGTCTCTCGCGTAGGAAATTTTTTGTTTTCTATGCAACACACCCTTCACCATACTCCGTTGTCTCTTGATTCAATTGGTAGATTCATTTCCATCATAATCTCTCAGAGTTTTCCGGATTCCACATTTTCTTATGTTCTAGAGTTTCAATCCAGAATCTCGAGATTTCCTTTCCATCTCGAATGTATCCTCTGTCTTATGCTCAAATACTTCCGGAGCTATGCTTGTACTTTGAAAGATACTTTTTGATTGTTATTCGTAGTGTCCTTCAAGGCACTAAGATAGTAGTTACTCCTTTCTCTGAGTTTTTAACCCTTGAACTTGAACCGAAGGTCCCGGAATGTGGTGAATTGCAATGTGTTGAATCATGTGGTTTCTAACCATGTGACGTGCATGCTACCAGTACAGGATCAACGTGAGTATTACCCTGTGCGATCAACGTGATCTTATGATTTCTCCTGAGCATGGGTTCTAAAAATGAGTATTACCCTGTGCGATCAACGTGATCTTAGGATTTCTCCTGAGCATGATTCTATCTTCCAGTTGCTCTCAAATCCCCATCCGTTGTTTTGGACACCAAGTTGCATATGTGTGTTGGAGTCTTCCAGTGCATTCCTCTTGTGTTCCGTTAAAACATTCCACCTTATAATGTCACGAGAAACAAACTACAGTACCTCGTTCATCTCTAGGACCATGTCAAAGTCTTGTAATTCGTAGAACTGAGAGGTTTCATTAGCTTTTGTTCCGTTCCACCTTTGAGTATCACACTCTTACATATCAAGAGGTCCTGTTGAGTTTCATGGCCTTATCGATGAAGTGATGCTTTTATATGTCTTTACCCACCCTTCCTCCAAGCTTGAATGCTCGAGATTGGTCGGTGTGTGTATTGACGTGTGTATCAGATATTCTTAGCAGTTATTGTTGCTTTGAACAATCTAAGAAACATTTGTAACCTTCTTAGCACTATTGGTCACCCAGTCTCTAACTGAAGTTGACTGTGTTATCAAATCCGTTCATTCCGATGTACATTCTCGGTCAGAGAGTTAGGTTCAAGCCAAATCTCTCAAGACCATATCGGTTGCTTCAAAAAGAAAGACTCCTTTCGAATTCCAAGACATACCGGTGGTTCGTGATATTCTGGTTGTCTTTCTAGAAGTATCACCAGGTTGTTACCTGGCCGAATTTCTAAACAAGGGGTAATTTTAACTAATCCTTTCTCAAAGAAACTATGCTGGATACCCTGAACTAATTGGTTGAACTTAAACAACAACTTGGAGAGTAGGAAGACAAGAGCTCAACCTAACTTGTTCCTTCGCAATAGGATGTCTAGTTTTCATCCTCTTGAAGCATGATAGTATCTCCTTAGTGGACATGCTACCATTCTACCTTTGATTTGAGTTGGCCTATCATCAAATCAAACTCAGATTCAAGGACTATCTTGTTGGTGTTTCTACTCATGGTGTTTTGCCTAAGTACATCTTCATATTCTTTAGTCTGACCAATATTTTGCCATGTTCATGTGTCGTATGAGTCCCTCTTCTTGGAGTATCTTGATAAGCGTGTTGTCGAGCCCATCGATGACATTCCTATTTCCTCCAAGTTGCAAGAGGTACACGTTGAACAATTGGCATTAATGTTGGAAACTTTTGAGAACCATCTTTGTGTTATCACGATGTTGTGTTCTGGATGTTCGAAGCGACTTACTCCGGTTCATGTGTTTATGATGAAAGTTGTCGCCGTGGATCCGAGTAAAGTTTTCTTGTTCCTTCGGGAATAATCCCAAGTTTGTCATGCATGTGTGGACTATTCTTGAGATGGTAGGTTGGTGCCTCCATTTCTTCCATAAGTTCGCATCCACACCAAGCCACTGACTCATTGTTCGTGAAAGTGAAGAAGCCCAAGAATTTCATTATCTTTGTAATCGTCTTCCCAATAAGGACTCCGATGTGTTTTGTTGCAGGTAATCCATGTAGGTGGAGCTTTCCTTGAGAAGTTGCTAATACATGAGCTCTGCAATCTCGCTCATCCTTTCTGAGCTTGGCATCGTAGTCCATATCTTGAGAATCTAGTAAATGTATCTCGTTGGTAACCGGTGCAACCTCTTTGATCAAACATACTGAGTCTGAGTTATCAACACACTAACCAGAGCTGAATCTCAAGCAACAACGATGGTTGGTGTTTTCTCAAGGGTATTGAAGTAGGTCCATTTGAAAATCTGGCATGGTTGAAGTTGTAGTTGATACAATTAGCCGGAGGGCCTAACATAATAATCCTTGAATCAACAATCATAACCACTCTCCGTAAGGATTCTTATGTGGCTTATTATAGAAGTTTCCTTACCAAACTTCCAAACCGAAGTTTTACTTTCACTCCTATTGAAGGCTTATTGTAAGTTTGATATTGGTATCTAGAATATCAAGGGATCTTGGAAGTTGATGTGTCCAAATGTCTCTATGTCAATCCTCCAAACTCTTCTTTCAGTGGAACCAAGTTCATCATGAGAAACTACATCTTGTGGTGGTCTTTAACCATCACTGATCAATCCCCCTTTTCCAGTTGTGGGTACCTAGAGTTCTATTCATCTCACACGTTGTGTGAATTTGTCAGTCACCTCAGCCATGCGGTCTTAACCATGTGGTAAATGTAATGCTACGACCAATCCACAATAGGAAAGAGATTCATTATTCATTCCGGTATTCCAATCCCCGATGGTTACTCATCATTATAGTGTAACAAAGAATTTCTTCTTCATTATGGTGTCCCAACATCTTTTGGTTACCACTCTTCTCTTGTGAAGTACCATCCTGATCCTTGAAAAGAATATCGGCAAACTTTGATGGAATGAAAGTTCCTTCATCTTCTGTGTCCACTCATAAGAGTGAACATGATTATGTATCCAAACTTCCTCTGGACGCATGTTTCCATTGTCTTCTCATGTTTTCCCTTGTCTACGGATATTATGTTTTGGTATCCAAGGTAATCCTTTCCACCTTGGTATTCTCTTTGAAGTAAAGAGTGAAATCTCGATGTCACAAGTTGTTCAACCTTTCTTTTCTTAAAGGATTTAAAGTCTTGTGCAAAGTTCATATTCTAATTCCTTCCAAGAAAAATCGTCTACAAACTTGAAACCTTCTCTTATTCCCTCCGTCACCTTTTTTTTGACACATTACAGTGGGGAAAACCCCCACTGTGTCAAAAAAATCTATTAATATATATAAAGTATTTACAATGAGTGTTCATATAGTAGTTCATAAAGTGTCAAGCCATTGGGTCATGCCATCTTTAAGAGAAGTTTTGGCTCTATGTCTAGCTATAGTAAAATTTTCCTTAAAAAAAATACATAGTTGAATGTATTTTGGGATCCCGTCGAAGATAATCTTATTTCTGTGATTCCATATGGTCCATGAGCCAATAATGAGGATTTCCTTGAAACATATGATTTTATATTTGAGTCTGCCCGATTGCATTAAGTTCATGTGGTCTTGCACATCTGCCCATCGAAATCCAATAACATCCCAGAATTCCTTGCTGAATGAACATCCAAAGAATTGATGGTGAAGGTCCTGATCTTGATCATTATCACATAGCACACATTGCTTGGTTGAAATTTAGAATTGCTTCCTACTGAGTAAGTCACGAGTATTAAGTCTGTCTTGACTCAATAGCCAGAAGAAGAATTTATGTTTTGGTAGTGTACATGATTTCCATTTCCATTGTAAGGGCTTAGGTGCTGTGGGAAATGGTCTAAGCAGTTTGTAGGTTTTACTACTACTGTAAGTAGCAGCAGTCCCTAGCACATTCCATGTGTCTTTCTCATGATTATTGGATCATAGAGATAGCTTTTGTGTGAAGTTGTTGTATTGTTGCATGGCAATATCGGATAGTGGGGTATGAAATAAATCATAGATATCTCCGTTAGTATTGCATTCTATAGCTTCTTTCAGTGAGATGTTCTCATGCTTGGCATAGGAACAGAGTTGTGGAAATTGTCTGACAAAGGTAAAATCTTCCCACAATCCTCTCCATAATCCAGTAGTGTCCCCAATACCAGGCTTGCATTTAAAATGTTCCAGAAATTTATCCAGTAGAGAAAGACAGTCTTTCCACCAATAGGAGCCACATGGTCCCTTAGTCTGTGGCAATTTTCCTCCGTGATAGTGAGCTTGCCATATCAAGTTGATCCATGGGATATCATGCTTATTCATGAATTTGAACAGATATTTCATCACAAGAGCAGTATTCTGTGTTCTAAGATCAAGTACACCAAGGCCACCTGCCTTCTTAGGTTTACACACATTATCCCATTTGACAAGACATTTGCCTCTTTTCTCAATATCCTTACCGGCTATCGGATATATACCCATTAGGGGTAAATCCGGCATTGGCCTAAAGAGCCGGATTACCAGGGTGGCCTATTGGTAATGGATCACAGTCCATTAGGCGGCCCAGTAAGCTGGCGCGCAGGAAGCCGGATTCTAGAAGAACCCGGACCAGGGCCCAAAGTGGTGCGGCTTGGAGAAGAAGACGGATTCCTTACTTTCCAAGTTAGAAACTTTCCGTAGACTTCTAGGTTTCCTTTCTGTAAGCCCTAACCCGGCTATCTATATAAACCCGGACGGGAGAGACGAAACATAGAGAACAATTATCTAGAAGCCAACTTGCCGAGAACTTGATCCTCGCCGAGTTAGCAAATCCATACTCACATTGTACTTTGTATACTTCAGGCTTCAGCCCTGATTTAGTGAGATTGCAGGAGTAGGAATGTCGCCTAGTTACGTCGTACCGAACCTGGGTAAAACTTGGTGTTCCCGACTGTCGTACTACCACGTCCCTCACGTCTCTACCTATAGGCTCATGGAACCCCCCGTCTATGATCCTTACTACGATGTCTCGACAGTTGGCGCCCACCGTGGGACCAGCAGCATCAGGAGTTACGTTTCGATCGGGGATACTCGACGGAATCGGCAATTCAATAACTGTCGGAAGCTTGGATTTTGACGGTGACGTCGGGCGCTTCCTCGACAACGGATCATACATGCCAGCACGGAATCACCTGGTAAGTGCCTGCGTTTTACCGATTGGATCTGCAAATATTTTTATTGGATTAACAACAGAGGCTATGGGATTCTGTGGTGGAAGCAAATTTATCCCACCCGCCCTATACCCAATTGAGGAAAACTACGATACCGGATTCTGCTCAAATCGGCAAAACTGTACTGAAATTGCCGCTTCTCCGGAGATGCCTGCAATCATATCTCACTTTATTGGCATGGTGCAATCTGAGGTCGCGGATAACACGGAAGAAACTAATCCCGTGGAAGAAGCAGAAAACAATAATCTCACAGAACAAGTGGAAGATCCGACACCCGTCAGTTAAACGACGAACTCGGAAGCTGGCTCCGTGTTAGCTGCTATAGAAGGAAGATTGGAGTCAGAACCCGGATCTGAAGACATAGATTACGAAGATGAAGATGAATACGCTTTCGAAAGAAAGGTCAAATCTATGCAGGGGAGCTTCCATGAAGTACTTATGGAAAAACCAACTGAAAACTCGGATGTCGAAGAAGATCAAGACCCCAAAACACCTCCGCCATATGAGGAAAGAGAGGATGGCGAAACTAGTCCAACTTACCCCGATGTCAAGGAATTGACAGAGGAAGAACCTGGAAAAAAGCCTCCTTCTTCCAAGAAGAAAGTGAAGACTGCCAAGAAACTCCAGTACAAACTATAGAAGAAAAGGTTGGCAGATATTGCTAATCAAAACCTGGAAGTAGGAGGAGGAAGCGGAGTCACACCTGTGGAGAAGAAAAAGAAATCCCCGTTCCCCAAATGTCGGAACAGGACGAGATCGATCTGATCAAAACCCCGGTTGGACCTCACGAACCACCGGAAGTGCTGGAAGCCAGAAGGCAAGCCCTTATGCGGCAGCATCAACACCTATTCCGATCTCAAGAAAACCTCCTCAAAGCCCAAGCTAGTGTAAAAACAAAACAGGAGGAAATTGAAGAATTCGAAAGACGGAATATGTCCGGGATAAAACCCACGAGATTACCTGGAATTGCAAGGCCTGATGCACTGCCAGCAAAAGAACGGTTACAAAACCCTTCTTGGCAAAGATAGGTTAACAGCGTAAATGCTAAGGGCGAGCGCATCTACAAAACCGCTGCTGAAAACGCGGAAGCCGCGTTCGCCATCCTTAATTATGATATGTACTCCAATGACGGAAAACTTCAGGGAGTGTACGCTTTCCTAGGAAAAGCATTACAACAACAACGGCGAGGACAGGCAAGATCAGGGAAGTTGCATATTTACTCGGCCTATGCAAAACTGCCACATGCGCCGCTGGAGCACCTAGACCTGGCGAACCTGGAGATTCAGGCTATTTAAGGAAAAGAAGGGAGATCCCAAAAATAACAAGAAAATCCCGGACAATAAGGATGAAGCGTCCAGGACAGGATCCCATCTGCCGAAAGGTGGAAATAATCCCCGTGAATACAAGGAGCGGGAAGAACAAAACCGGAAAGACGGAAAAATAATGCCGCCTCCGAGACGCCCAGCTGAAAAAGCCGGAAGATATAATAATCCTCACAGGCGTGAGAGATCCCGTACTCCTCCTAGGAACAAAGAAAGGCTAAGGAGTAGAACTCCACCTTATTTCAAAGGACACGATAATAGACGAAATAGGGATAATCCCGGAAGAGCGCACTCACGCAACAATGGGCCAGAAAGGAGCAGATCCCCTTCTGTCCATTCAGCCGGCAGATATTCCGCACACGTCGATAAGGCGGAAAGAGACGATCTATACTTTGGACCTAAATGCTTTACTGACAGGGTCCGAAGAATTAGTCTACATTCTGGTTTCGTCAAAGTTGGCCCAACTTATGAAAAGTATACCGGAAGTACAAACCCGGATACGTGGGTTTCAGATTACTATACTGCCGTCTAGATTAACAAAGGGACAGATTTGGAGGCTGTGAAGTTTCTTCCCCTTATGTTATTAGATGGAGCCAGAGATTGGATCAATGGGTTACCATCAAGAACTGTCGACAACTGGGAAGATATGGCAAAAGTATTCTCTCAGCACTTTCGGGGCACGTACAAACGTCCTAAGAGTATAAACCAGCTGAACCGTTGCGTCCAATATGAGGACGAGTTGTATGTTGACTTTATCTCAAGATGGGCAACAATGAAGAATAGTTGCTCTGGAGTAAGTGATGTACAAGCAATGCATGCTTTCATCAATGGCCTGAAACCCGGCCTTGTACCGTTCATGGATGGTTCGAAAGAGCACAAAGATCTCGGATCCATGCTTACCACTGCCAATGAGTACTCAGCGGCTGAAGATGATATCAGAGCAAGAGGTGGAAATATTGATGCTTTGGCTCAAGCCAAAAAGACACCACGTTCTGAAAAGAAGGCTACCCCAGAGGCACAGGAAAAATCCAAAGAAGTAAACGCCACCTTTGGAAAGGATAATGGCAGCAAGTGGAAAGTAAGAAGCACAGAACCAATCTCCTACTCTAAGGAAGAGCGGGAAAAGATAAATTCGGAAAACTGTGTCCACCATTCGCAATTTGGGAAGCCTACCCATACAAATGCACAGTGCCGCCTCAACAAACATATGAAGGGCACTGCAGGATCCGAAAATAGAGGAAAGAATTCCAGGAGGAAATTCAACAAGCAAAAGCCAAAATCGGAGGAAGAAGAAAGTGAATCGGACACTGACGATAAAATCCAGGAACAACAGCGAAAGGGCGAGCCAAAGTTCCCGAGAGTTAAAGGAGAATGTAACCTAACTTTCCTGGCAACTCCCTCAGCAAAACAGGCGAAAAGAACACTTCGAGAAATCAACGCGGTCATTCCTCCAACACCAAAGTACTTGAAGTATTCCAATACGTCAATTACCTGGGATCAGTCAGATCATCCCGGAAACATCCCAGAACCCGACACTCATGCTTTGGTCGTAAATCCTATTGTTCAAAACACTGGGCTCAAAAGAGTGCTGATAGATGGAGGATCTAGTATTAACATCATGTACCTGAGTACATTAAAAAGCTACACATTTCCGAAACCCACCTCAGGCACAGTAACATACGTTTTCATGGTATTGTTCCTGGCAGGCAAGCACAATCCCGAGGAGAAATTTCCCTAGATGTAACCTTTGGAAAAATAGAACACTTCTGCCAGGAAAAGATCTCATTCGAGGTGGTGTCGTTTGAAAGTGTTTATCACGCAATACTCGGACGTCCAGCTTTCGCCAAATTCATGGCAAGATCATGTTATATCTATAACAAGATGAAGATGCCAGGGCCAAAAGGAGGGGTAATCACCATAACTGGAAACTACAAATTGGCAGCGAGCTGGAGAAGGGAAATGCCCTCTACGCCGAACACGTGATTCGGAAAGAGGAATTGAAAGAGCTAGCTAAGGAAGTTTTGCCGATGGAAATGACGTCAGGAAAAGAAAGTCAGAAGCCGTCAGATAGCTTCAAGGCCTCGTAAAATACAAGACAGGTTATCCTAAATCCCAAAGATCCGACGAAATTTGGCGTAGTGGGAACTGGGATGACTGACAAATAGGAAGACGCGCTCATCAAGTTCCTTCGTGAGAACTGGGACATTTTTGCCTGGTGTCCTGCTGATATGATAGGTGTACCAGGGAACTTGCTGAGAACCAACTCAAAGTAATTCCAGGTTCAAAACCCGTCAAACAAGGTCTCCGTTGTTTCGATGGAAGAAGACGGAAGGCTATCGGCAAGGAAATTATCTGGCTTTTAGTAGATGATTTTATCCGGGAAGTTATACATATTGATTGGTCTGCGAACCCAGTATTAGTCCCGAAGAAAGACAATATTGTTCTTAGAATGTGTATAGATTACGCCGGTTTGAACAAATTGTGTCCAAAAGATAGGTGCGCGTTACCGCGAATCGATCAAATAATAGATGTTGCTGCTGGCTCTGAGCTTTTGTGCTTTTTGGATGCTTATTCCAGATACCATCAAATACGTATGAAGGAGGAGGATCAAATAAAAACTTCCTTCATAACCCCGTATGGAACATACTATTATATAACCATGCCTTTTGGCTTGAAGAACGCCGGCGTAACTTACCAGCGTTGCATGCAAAGATGCTTGCATAGTCAAATAAGCAAAAATGTCCATGTTTATGTGGATGACATTGCCGTAGTTTCCAAGGAAAAGGATACACTCCTTGAAGATCTACGAGAAACTTTCAAAAATTTGCGCACTTATAAAATGAAGTTGAATCCATTAAAGTGTGTATTCGGGGTTCCCTCAGGAAAGCTTCTGGGTTTTATCGTTTCTCACAGAGGAATAGAAATAAACCCGGAAAAAATCAAGGCAATTTTGAATATCACAAGGCCTACTTGCTTAAAAGATGTTCAAAGATTGACGGGTTCTGCAGCCGTAGTTAGCAGGTTTATAAGCCATCTAGGTGACAAAGCTCTGCCATTATATAAATTGTTGAAGAAATCCGAAAAATTTGAATGGACAGAAGAGGCGAACAAAACATTAACCCAGCTAAAAGAAACCTTGATGAAAGCTCCTATTTGGCATCCACAAAAGAAGAAGAACCCAGGTTACTGTATCCTACAGCAACAAATAGGGTTATCAGCGTGGTGATAATTATGGAAAGACGGAAAGATGAGCAAAGCGTACCTGATCAACATCCAATGTACTACGTCAGCGAAGTGTTCTCCGAGTCTAAGCAAAGGTATCCACAATATCAAAAACTGGCATATGACGTGTTTTTTGCATCTCGAAAACTCCGCCATTATTTCCAAGGACATTCCATAACAGTGGTAAGCAAAGCAGCACTAGGGGATATCATCAACAATGCGGACGCAACAGGCCGAGTCGCCAAATGGGGCATTGAGCTAGCTGTGTTTGACATTATATACCAACCCTGGACGGCAATTAAATCCCAGGTGTTGGCAGATTTTGTCGCTGATTGGATAGAAGCAATGGAAAACACACCAATGCTGGAGTCGGAATATTGGATCATACATTTTGATGGATCGAAAATGAAGGAAGACGCTGGAGCTGGAGTAGTGCTTAAATCTCCAAAAGGTTACATAATGGAATTTATATTACAAATACACTTTAATGCCAGCAACAACGTGGCAGAATACGAAGCTTTGTTTCATGGCTTGCATATTGCAAAGGAGATAGGCGTCAAGCGTATACTTTGTTATGGTGACTCGGACTTGGTGCAGCATCAGCTAAACCAAACATGGGATGCCAAAAGCCCCATTATGGCCGAATATCGGAGAACTGTGGACGAGTTTGCCATTTGCTTCTTAGGATTTGAAGTACTTCATATGAAAAAGGAAGAAAATTGGAACGCGGATGCATTAGCCCGCATGGGATCAGAAAGAGTGAAAACCCTACCACCCGGTGTGTTTGTCCAACATTTGCCTGAACCATCAATCAAAGGTGGAGATGTGGATTATCCTCTTGTTTCCGAGTCAATTGAAGTCCTACTTGTTAACCCGGAGTGGACAATTCCATACTTAAACTTCTTAGTCGATCAGAAGTTCCCGGATGGAGCAGATGAAGTCTTGCAATGGCAGATACACACCGATGCAAAGGATACACAGTAATTAATGGTTGCCTGTATAAACACAGTACTATCAGAATTTTTCAGCGGTGTATTTCCCCAGAAGAAGGACGAGAAAACCTACAAGAAATCCATGCAGGAGATTGCGGACATCATGCTCAATCAAAACGCATAGTCAAAAAAGCATTTCGAGCGGGGTTTTTCTGGCTCACAACCAAGACAGATGCGGAGCACATAGTAAACACATGTGTCGGATGCCAGTATTACGCCAAGCAGACGAATATGCCAGCTCAAGCACTCAAAACTATCCTTATAACATGTCTATTTGCGTTCTGGGGGCTAGATATGATGGGACCATTCAAAATTGCAAGAGGCGTACTTACACATCTACTGGTTGCAATTGATAAATACACAAAATGGGCGGAGGCGAAACCCATCAAAAAACTTGACGGCGTGACTGCCAGAAACTTCAGCATTGATATAGTCATGAGATATGGTGTTCCACACAGCATAATCACGGATAACGGGACAAATATCTCTATTGGAGAGTTGGCAAAATATTGCCGACAAACGGGAATTCGCCTAGATCTAGCATCTATGGCACACCCACAATCCAACGGACAGGTTGAACGAATGAATAGTTCTATCCTGCAGGGAATACGCCCAAGACTCGAATCTCCTCTTCATAGAGCAGCTGGAGCATGGGTAGAGGAATTACCTTCCATGCTTTGGAGTATTTGAACGACGCCAAATACATCAACTATACAAACTCCGTTTTTCCTGGTTTATGGGGGTAGAAGCAATGCTTCCTACGGACATGCTCCATGATAGCATAAGAGTGCTAGCATACGAAGACTCGGATGCCGAAAACGCACGACATGATGCCGTCGATCTCTTAGAAGAAGAACGAGAACTTGTGCTACAAAGATCCGCCATATATCAGCAAGGATCGCGACGTTATCATAGTCGGAAAATTAGACACCATTCTTTCAAAGAAGGTGACTTATTGCTAAGATTGGTGCAGGAAAGGAAGCACAGATTAGCCCCATTTTGGGAGGGACCATTTGTCATTAGCAAGGCTATGAAAAATGGATCTTACTATCTTGTAGACATTCGGGATACAGAAGATGATCCTAAAAGACCGAATCACAAAAGAAAGAGAAAGCTAGATGTAGAACTGGGAGAAACAAACAGACCTTGGAGCATCCAGCAGTTACGTCCCTTTTACACTTAGTTCAAATTCTATGTAAACATCTTTGAGATCATGAAATAAAGTTGTCGGAATGCATGCATTTTTATCTTCCTTGTTGTTATTGTTCAAAGCATAAGTACCGGCTTATCTATTTCCCAATGATCTTTCAAAATGCTTCAAAGTTAACCCGAATTTTGCCTCCATGCTCGGAGTTATAATTATGAATGCTTTTCTGGCCTAAGAAGGCTTAAGGAAACTAAGATTGTGCCTGCGTGCCTGAGTTTCATACTTTTTCAATGTTCCTTACTTTTTCCTAAGTATTATCTGATAGTTTGTATGTTGGGTCACTGAAATTAGTAAGTAAAAATGCCTAAGTACAATCCATGTTTCCGAGTTTCGACTGATAGGTTTGCACCCAGTCGCTTGGCATGAAGATTAAGTACTATTGAGCCATTTCAACACTAAGGGTCGTCAAAACATATAAGCCAGAGAACTTAGAAAGAAAAGGAATTAAAACCCAGATAAATTGCAAAGACTAAAAAAAATTACTGCAAAAGGGGAATACTTGTTTATACAAAAGATAGATAGCATTACAATGGATGTTACATTGAAAGAATAGTAATGCTTCTATTTTGTTCCTGCCAAACTACTCAGGAATCAGGCGGCCTGCTCTGAATCCGAGTCTTTTTTGTCACTATCGCTAGGGTTCTCGGGAGTTGCCGGAATCTCTTCCTCCGGGTAGAAGGTGGATATCGACACCATTTGTGCTATCTTTGTAGCATGCCCCTTGACAGAATCGAAGATGCTGGATCTCTGCGCTTCCGTGTGTTGGGGCTGCCCTCCGGCGACACACGCCGAGGCAGCCCTCCGGCGACAAACACCGAACGAAAGAGACGAAGGAGACACCAATACTTTCCGGCGCACGAAAGCCGCGGCGCACCAACGCCTGTATCTTGGCTTTATTTCTCACAACGACTAACTCGAACACATACATGGAGGTACACACGCACATACGTAGTACTACCCAGGGGAGCTCTCATCGTCGGCCTGGCGCACACCATGGTCCGACGGAGACTACATCTTCCTCTTCCCTGCTCTCTCACCACAGCCGAGCTCACTGGCACCTTAAATAGCCTCAGGTACGCGCACACACACAGGCCACTAACCCATGCACACGCATCACCCGGCCCCTAACTCAACTAACCTAGCTACATGCAGGCACTTGACCCGGCCACACACACGTAGCTAACAACTTTGCATGCAACTAACAAACATGTCAAGATTAGGGCTAACACCGTGTATCCTTGAGGGATACCGATCGCCACACACCAGGACTTTGCGGTGGTGTAGTGCATACGCATTAGCCCAAGGGCCATGCGCGCACCACCGCGAGCTGCGGAGCGAAACCAGGATTCCTTCTGGTTCGCCACCTCCTCGATTGCTTCCGGAAGCTTGCTAACTTCCGAGATTTCTCCTGCTTTGTCGGGAATGTACTTGTTCACAAGTAACATCCCCGTAGTCTTCAGTGCGGCAAAGATTCTCCCGAAAGCCCGGATTCTGTCAATCCGGGTAAGCAAGGGGTTTGCTACGACTTTTTGGTGCCTTGACGGGGAGACTTCTTGATGATGATGAATTTTAAGTCCCCGTCCATGGCGCCAGAAATTCTTGATGCTTGTGATGGCGTGTTGGGAACCCCAAGAGGAGGGTGTGATGAGTACAGCGGTAAGAATTTCCCCCAGTTAAGAACCAAGGTTATCAATCCAGTAGGAGAAAGAGGATCTTTGGAAGGTTGATGCCACTAACGGTGGTGATGGCGCCTCACCGGTGTCGGCAACAACGCGGAACCTGCACACAACACAACCAAAATACTTTGTCCCAACGGTATAGTGAGGTTGTCAATCTCACCGGTCTTGCTGAAAACAAAGATTAGACGTACAGTGTGGAAACTAGTGTATGCTTGCAGTAAGTAAAGAAAGCAGGGAATTGTAGTGATTTGTTTAACAGTGTAGGAAAATGGACCGGGGTTCATAGGTTCACTAGTGGTGTATCTCCATAAAAGATAGCATGTTGGGTGAACAAATTACAGCTGGGCAATTGACAAATAGAGGTTGCACCGTAGTGCACATTCATGACATGATGACTACTATGATATTTAGTGCGGGCATTACAACAATATACATAGACCGTAATCCAACTGCATCTATGACTAATAATCCACCCTCAGGTTATCATCCGAACCCCCTTAGGTATTAAGTTGCAAGCAACAGATAATCGCATTAAGCAATGTGTGTAATGTAAGCAATGATTTTGCACACGGGCACCCACACCGCTGTTTTCTCCCTAGTGGCAACATCACATCCTCCCCGTCACGTTTCTGTCACTCGAGCACAGGCTAAAAGGAGGCACGAACCCAACTATCGAGCATAAATACTCCCTCTTGGAGTCACTAGCAACTACTTGGCCAGAGCAACCACTAGCAACAGAAAGCATGCAAGATCACAAATAACATATGCAATAAAGACTATAATCAACTTGGCATAAGTTCAATATTCATCGGATCCCAGCAAACACAGCACATAGAATTACATAAGAACAATCTCGATCATGTTAGGCAGATCACGAGATCCAAACATTGAGGCATAGGTGGACAAAAGACAACCATCTAGGTACTGCTATGGACCCATAGTCCAAGGATGAACTACTCACGCATCACTCTGGAGGCAGGCATGGTGATGAGGAGGCTTCCGGTGATGATCTCCTCTCCGACAGGGTGCCAGGAGACAGCTTCAGAACCCCCTGATCTAGGGTTGACGACGACGGCGGCTGCAGAACTTTTCGGGGATTTTTGATCAGATACCTAGGGTTTTCCTTCGGAGGGGAATAAATAGGTGACAGGGCGACGTAGGGGGGGCCACCAGGGTGGCCTCACCACCCCCAGGCGCGGCCAAGGGGGGCGCCTGGCTATGGTGAGGGCCCCCTGGTGCCCGTCTTCGACTCCTCTTCGGACTTCTGGATGCTTCCGGGGAAAATAGGAACTTCGGGATTCGCGGGGTCCAATTCCGAGAATATTTCCAGAACAACTTTTGTGAAATAAAAAATAACAGAAAACAAGGAACTGGCACTTGGCATCTTGTTAATAGGTTAGTCTCGGAAAACGTGTAAAAATGCTATAAGAAGGGAGAAAACATGTAGCAATTGGCATAATATCAACATGGAACATCAGAAATTATAGATACGTTGGTGATGTATCAAGCATCCCAAGATTAGTTCCTACTCGTCCTCGAGTACGTAAACGATAAAACAAAATAATTTCTGAGGTGACATGCTACCACACAATCTTGATCCTAATATGTAAAGCAGAGCATGTAAACAAGTAATGCATAAACAAATAAGAAGAAAGAAGCAAAACTTTTAACGAACCAATACTAAAAGACTATCAACTGTGCAAAGTTTATTAGAGATGATTTAAGATTTCAAGAACAACAATATCATGCATGTCAAACGATCTTCACAACCCCTGTTAGGATCAAGTCAATCTTTCCACACGATGCAATGCTTGAATCTTAAACTATTTGCGCACTAAAAACAAGCATGTGTTATGCGTTGGTCCCTGGCACTGGGATGTTATGGCAAAGAGAACATTATGGGGGGTTTGGAAGGTCAATGGAAGAAAGGCTCACAAAGCTCAAAGTGGTCATTAGACAAGAGAAAGTCTTACAACCGAAGCTATGCAAAGAGTAGGAATTGCCACACAACGGATGCAGATAGAGCTATAAGTGTATGAAAGCTCTCCAATGGAACTAGTGGGGGTGCATCCAACTTTCTTGCTCACGAATACCTAGATCTCATTTGAGCAGGCTCATCATTGGAATATAGAAGCCAAGTTCTATAATGTAAAATTCCCCACATAGTTATGAATGAATGATAATATGAAAACTTTCTCCAAGCTGAAGCATTGGTGCTAAACATGAAGCACAAGTGTGGTATAAAGGATAGTGATGCGTCCCCTCTCTCTTTATTCTCTCTTTGTCCCTTTTTCTTTTCTTTTTGGGCTTATTCATTTTCATTTTTATTTTTTATTTTATATATCCTCACCGGTAGGGGCAACATCCTATATTACAATGAATCATCACACTTTTAGTACTCATAACTCATAATGTAATATCTCTGATGTATCCAACTGCATGCTCCTGCCAGTGTAGCAGTATGCATAAATAACCATGAAGCTCATCATCAAGTAACATAATGGAGGTGGATGTTGTGCAGCAATATATCTCGGAATGGCTATGGAAATGCCATGATAGGCAGGTATGGTGGCTGTTTTGAGGAAGACTATATGGGCTTATGTGTAGGAGAACAAAGTCCTCCCACGGGATTTGGATGCACTGGCGAAGTTTGCACCAACTCTCAATGTGAGAACGGGCAATGCACAGTACCGAAGAGGCTAGCAAATATGGATGGTGGAAGTGCCAGGAACCGCAACATAGACTCACGAGTAAAAAGTTTGCAGCAAGAAAATTATCTTTACCAGGCACAATGCAAATCACTCCAAAAGTGTATGTGGCAGTGACAAGTCACTGTTAGCTACCCCGACCGTAGCGCGTAACAAAAGGCCGATCAGAAATGTATCACTCGTAGCAATCATATACCATTATTTGTATCAGCTAGTAATTTAAGTGTGGCACAGTTTCAAGTTTCTTAGATCAACCATTAAAAGTTTATACTTACTAATCCCTTCCCGTTTATCCATTAAGCAAATTAATATCTCAAAACAACATCACTGATCCAAGTGAAGCAGTTTAGTGATCTACAAGACCATGCGAATTTTTTCACTATACCAAGTATCACATAAGCATTTCTATTCCCAACCAAGAACATATATGAGACAACAAAAAATCTCTCTAAGCATATAGCAATGAAAACTAGAGATTACTAACAGTTCTAAATAAGAGATGAATGCAAAACAGGAGCTAAATAAATGCAGCAGCCAGACAAAGATTAAGAATACAAAGTATTCCCATGAAAAAGCGGAGCGTGTCACTCTCCAATAAAAGAATGCTGGGGTCCAACCAAGAATATTGCAAAAATAAAAACAAACTGAAAGAAAAAATAAAAGACGCTCCAAGTAAAGCACATAAGATGTGACTGAATAAAAATATAGTTTCACTAGAAGTGACCTAATAATTTGTCGATGAAGAAGGGGATGCATCCCAAATCTTAGACGCTTGAGTCTTCTTGTAATTTTCTAGGATGTACCTCCGGGGCATCCCCAAGCTTAGGCTCTTCACTCTTCTTGATCACGTCATATCATCCTCTTCTCTTGACCCTTGAAAACTTCCTTCACACCAAACTTCTCACAATCTTCCTTAGCAACGTTAGTGCAATCGAAATAATAAATTCACATGGTTCATTTTCAAAATAGGACTAACACTCATAAACACGTTAGATACTATCACAACTTCTTTTGAAACTATTTTTCTCAAAAGAATACCAAAAGAAAGAGATTAATATGCAAATGCAATTAGTGGCAGAAATCTGTCAAAACAAGACAACAGGTAAAGATGATTTTTTTCGAAAATCTTCTGTTTCTCAAATCAAAAGTGTTCAACTAAGAAAAATCGCGTATATATCCAAGGATTACGCACAAAAAAATCAGGTCATTTTGAATTTTCTGTGATTTTATACGAATTTAACAGTGGACAGCAGAAATCTGTTTCCTGCGCAGAAATCCGAAATATAGTCTCAACTTTCCACTAGAGGCTTTACTTGGGTCCACAAAGACACAAAAGAAAAGATAAAGCAGGGTTGCTAAGGAAATAGACAACACCCAGGAGCAAAGCACACAGAAAGAAACGACAGAAAACGGGTTGAAAACGGAGAAATAAAATGGGTTGTCTCCCGGTAGCGCTTTTCTTTAACGCCTTTCAGCTAGGCATAGAAAGCAACTCAAGTATTTTCAAGTGAAGAAGCATAAAAATTAATCTTATAAATCTCCTTAACAATGAATTGTATTTCATCTATATAAATTTTATATGCCCCTTTATCAACACTTTTAGGCACACTACTTTCATCAAATGGGTTTGCAGGAACAATCCAATCAAAATTCTTTTCTAGAGCTTCATGCATCCCTACAAATTTAAAGGGTATTGGTATTTAATTTACTTATCATTGTCTTTAACCGGTGTGCTATTAACATCTACACATGAGCCTGACATCTCAAATCGGTTAAAAAAAATTCTAGCCTCAATGGCAACATCACCAAATTCTTTAAACAAAGTTTCTAGAATAAACTCTCTTTTTTCGCTATCCTTAATGTTATCAAGGTTGAGGAACATTTGTTGTATTATGGGATTAAGGTTAACAAACCTAGCTTCCAGCATACGAACTAGAGATGTTGCAGCGGTTTCATAATTTGGAGCGAGTTCAGATAAGGATCTATCCTCAAATTCTTTGTGCTTACTAACATAATTAAAGAACTCTCCAATATTATCTTTCCCAATTATATCACCGCTACCTATTGGTACGTCTTTCAAGGTAAAATTGGGTAGAATCATGATTAGAGATTAAACTAAGAGAAGAAAAGAAAAAATAATAGCTATGAAGTAAACTATTTTGTTTTGTGTTTTTGATATAAAGAAGCAAAACAAGACAAAAATAAAAACAAGACAATAAACAAAATAAAGAGGTTGAGAGTGAGAGTCTCCCCTTGCCAGAAGACTTCTTTCTCCCCGGCAACGGCGCCAAAAATTCTTTGCTACGCCTTGATGGTGCCTTGACGGGGAGAATTCTTGACGATGATGAATTTTAAGTCCTCGACAACGGTGCCAGAAATTCTTGATGCTGGTGATGGCGTGTTGGGAACCCCAAGAGGAGGGTGTGATAAGTACAGCGGTAAGAATTTTCCTCAGTTAAGAACCAAGGTTATCAATCCAATAGGAGAAAGAGGATCTTCGGAAGGTTGATGCCACTGATGGTGGTGATGGCACCTCACCGGTGTCGGCAACAACACAGAACCTGCACACAACAGAACCAAAATACTTTGTCCCAACGGTACAGTGAGGTTGTCAATCTCACCGGTCTTGATAAAAACAAAGATTAGACGTATAGTGTGGAAAATGGTGTATGATTGCAGTAAGTAAAGAAAGCAGGAAATTGTAGTGGTTTGTTTAACAGTGTAGGAAAATGGACCGGGGTTCATAGGTTCACTACTGGTGTCTCTCCATAAAAGATAGCATGCTGGGTGAACAAATTACAATTGGGAAATTGACAAATAGAGGTTGCACCGTAGTGCACATTCATGACATGATGACTACTATGATATTTAGTGCGGGAATTTCAACAATATACATAGACCATAATCCAACTGCATCTATGACTAATAATCCACCCTCAGGTTATCATCCGAACCCCCATAGGTATTAAGTTGCAAGCAACAAATAATCACATTAAGCAATGTGTGTAATGTAAGCAATGATTGTGCACGCGGGAACTCATACCGCTGTTTTCTCCCTAGTGGCAACAACACATCCTCCCCCGTCACGTTTCTGTCCCTCGAGTATAGGCGAAAAGGAGGCATGAACCCAACTATCGAGCATAAGTACTCCCTCTTGGAGTCACTAGCAACTACTTGGCCAGAGCAACCACTAGCAAGAGAAAGCATGCAAGATCACAAATAACATATGCAATAAAGACTATAATCAACTTGGCATGAGTTCAATATCCATCGGATCCCAACAAACACAACACATAGAATTACATAAGAACAATCTCGATCATGTTAGGCAGCTCACGAGATCTAAACATTGAGGCATAGGTGGAGAAGACAACCATCTAGCTACTGCTATGGACCCGTAGTTCAAGGATGAACTACTCACGCAGCACTCTGGAGGCAGGCATGGTGATGAAGAGGCCTCCGGTGACGATCTCCTCTCCGACAGGGTGCCAGGAGACACCTTCAGAACCCCCCTGATCTAGGGTTGACGACGACGGCGGCTGCAAAACTTTTCGGGGATTTTTTATCAAGTACCTAGGGTTTTCTTTCGGAGGGAAATAAAGAGGCGAAAGGGCGACGTCCGTGGGCCACCAGGGTGGCCTCACCACCCCCAGGTGCGGCTAAGGGGGCCGCGCATGGCTATGGTGAGGGCCCCCTGGTGCCTGTCTTCGACTCCTCTTCGGACTTCTGGATGCCTCCGGGGAAAATAGGAACTTCGGGATTCGTGGAGTCCAATTCTGAGAATATTTCATGAACAACTTTTCTGAAATAAAAAACAGCAGATAACAGGGGAGTGGGACTTGGCATCTTGTTAATAGGTTAGTCCCGGAAAACGTGTAAAAATGCTATAAAGAAGGGAGAAAACATGTAGCAATTGGCATAATATCAACATGGAACATCAGAAATTATAGATACGTTGGAGACGTATCAGGGTTTCCCTCTATTTAAATCAACAAGGAAAAGTTAGAAAAAACAGAGAAGGAAAAAGGAAACATACTGTAAAAAGTATAATGAGAAATATCCGGTAAAAGAGCTAAATCTTACCGAGAATCTTGTCCATTTCAATGCCTTCTTCAAGGCGTTTATTTAGAGCATTCTCCAGGTACAGGATGGTGGCCTTGTCCTTGTCGGCCTGGGCGGAAGCCTTGGACTCGGCAATCCCAACAGCCAGCTGGCTGGCCTCCATGTCTTTCTGGAGCTTTACATTGATTTTGTAAAGTTGCGAGTTTTCCTTGCGGAGATTCTCGGCATTGCCAGCATCTTCAGCTATTTGCTTGGATTTTGCCAAAGAAGCTGAAATGAACAAATGCAGGACAAATAAATACTCGGAAAAAGACTTAGAAAAATTAAGCAGTTTAAATGATAAAAACATTAACCTACCGAGTCCTTCAGTTCTTGCTAAACTGAGGCCAACTCAGAGTCTTTGTCCTCAAGAATAATAAGGAGAGTTTTAACCTCCTTATTCTTCATGGCAAGTTTATTAAAAACTCCCATATTAATCGTCTCGGCAGTTTGCTGAAACCTGGACAAGAGAAGTATCGCTTAAGTCAAAAAACAACCAGGATTATGAAGGAAAGCATTCAGTCAAAAAGTATGCATTTATTTAAATTCTTGGGGGCTAGAGGTGTCTACCGAGTGATAGAAGAAGGAACCCGTCCAAAATTTGACGGATTCCGAGGTTTTGATTTTTGGGAACCAATCTTCCCTAAACCTACATAAGGTTGTCGCACTCGGACTTCTAAAGGATACTCTCCGTTCCGTTGAACAGTAGTAGATTGGATTACGGGGCTTACCGGCACCCGCGTCCTCTTACGAGTAGGCCAACACACGTATGTGTGACAACCAACCCCTATCTGTTCAGCGTCGACGTAAACTATCCCATAGAAATCAGGACACTTCCATTGACGTACTTCAAACCATACACACATGGTACGTCAACGGCGTTGAACAACTGATATCACAACAGATCTCTACGACACAAAAGATTGAAATAAGTTGCAAATGACTCTCATTAGAGCAGAGATAGCAAATACAATCATCCAGAGGACACATGTCCCAACAATTCATCATTACATCACAGCGGAAGCATTCAACATGTCTGAGTACAGACAAGATCCAAATAGGCCTAAGAGGCCGGAAACGAAAAGACGGAGCCCATCCACGAAGTCTCGGATCCTGCCCGGGTCCGCTATCTACTCGTCAGCAGTCTCGTCATACTCCACGTAGTAGCCACCATGTAGATCCTCGGAAACGTAGTCTGCGGAAACCACAGCCCCAAAGGGGTCAGTACATAAACGTACTGGCAAGCAAGACTCACAGTTCACCAAAGTGTAACCCGTCAACACCAAGCACAAATGCTTTGGGTTCAACGGAAGGAAGGGGATATAAAAGATGCTGCAACTGGCTGCTCTAACCAACTACAGAGTTACTACCACTTCCGACTATCAGAAAGGAGATAAGATCGTGTATCGTAACCAACTATAGCTAACCACCAAACAAACCCATCCTGGACCTCGCCCCTTATCCAAAGAAGCAATCCGAGGATAACTCACGCAGTTGAAAATAATGATGGTTCAGATTATTGTGTCAATAAGCCTATTACTAGTCAAGTTGTTAATCATTGGGTGTAAGGTTGTTAATCATTAGGTTTAAGTTGTCCTGAGTACTTGTTAGCCAGTACTTTCACCAAGTAATCCATAACCGCAGAAAACACGGCTTCTCGAGAAGATTTATCCCTGCAGGGGTGCACCAATTTGGCCGTACACGCAAGAATAACCCGCCAGATGGGATGCCTCCCACCAAGCGGGGCACTCTACACAACTCAACTCTTCTTCGCATCAAGCCCAAAGCACCTTGGGCGCACGGCTAATCGAGCCCCGAAGAAAGGGGACCCTCATAGCACTCTAAGAACGTGTCCCCCTATATGCCGACTACAAAAGTTCCACCCTGGCCTGGGCTCGCAAAAACATGCATGCGGCAAATGGAAAACACGAACTAAATGAGGCGATTTGGACGAGATGCGAATCGAATCAAATTGAGGGGGGCGCCCATACTCGCTTCCCACATGCGGGTAGTGCGCTCATCATCGATCAGTAGACAAGACCCTTTTCCTATTAGGGTCGACACTAGCAGGCCTCAAAACCACACAGGGCCTCCTGCCGGTGCCTTATCATCAAATTATTATTAATAACAACATTAGCATGATTGATTGATTAAACATCGAGCCCCCAGAACATAAAGAGATAGTAACAGAAAGTAACGGGTAACAGACTCGAGCAAAACAACCTAAGCATGCTAGTAAGACACGGGCTCAAACAATGGTTATAGGTGTGGAGGTGAGGCAATATCAGGGTTCAGGGTATCATGTGATAGGATCGAACAGAAGCAACTATTCATAGGGCTAGCAGAATAGACAACGGAAAGTATCGGTAACCAAGGTTGAAAGGAACACAGTGGTTCATGTGAGTGAATACTTGCCTGCAAACCCAGTAGCCTGGTACTGAGCTAACTCCTTAGAAGGGGTGTCGTAAGTATCGTCGGTCTCAACATCGTCGTATATCCGAGAAGAAGCAAACAAACAATGCAGAAAGATAAACAATCAATAACATGGCATAGTGCACAAACATGGGATGATGCATGACCATTTAATTGATGCATAGAAATAAACTAGTTGACAAGATAGAAACAGGATTAAATGGACCCATATGCAATTGGATTGCATATGGAAAGCCCATGATTTATGGTTGAATTAATTGTTTTACAACTAAGCAACATGTGAAAGTGGATTAGCATGATGCATGGATGAGGAAAACAGCAAAATAACAACAATAGAATCAAATAGAAATAAGGTTTACCAAGTTTGGAAATTCATTCATTAAGTTAAGAAATTTTGGTTTCTTAAAGGTGTCACACAAGCATTTGTTGTTTTCACCACTTTTGTTGTTCAAAATAGATAACAAAATTCATATTTGGAAAGAACACACAATTTTAGGTGGATTACATGTTTCACTTGTTGAAAAAGGATTTCAAATAAATTATTTATGAATTAAACAAGTTTAAGCAAGAATTAAATGAATTTAATTCAAACATGAACTTATTTGAATTTTTATTTGTTCAAAACATTAAACCAAACTCATATTTGAAAAGTTTATACTTTGATGGTTTGAAAACATATTTTATATGTTCAAAAATAATTTGATTTGATCAAGTTATGAATTTAACAATATTAAATGATTTAAACAAGGTTTAAATCATTTAACCAATTTTAATTATTCAAAACATGAAACAAAATTTATATTTGAAAAGGTGGTTTAATTTTGCATGGAAAACATATTTCATTTGTTGAAATTGGATTTAAAATGAGCAAGTTATTATTTTGGCAATTTTAAATGCAATAATTAAGAAACAGTTGTTTTCAGCAATTTAAATTATTCAAAACAGCAAACAAAATTTATATTTGGAAAGTACATGAAAAGTTTATGGGAAAACATATTTGGTTTGTTGAATTTGGAATTTTTATGAACAAGTTATGAATTTTGCAAAATTAAGTGATTTAAACAAGAATTCAAATGTTTCGCCAATTTAAAATATTCAAAACAGTAAACAAATTTTATATTTGGATAGAGCATTCAATTTGGTACAGAAAACATATTTAAAAAGTTAAAATTGGAGTTAAAATGATTTAGTTATGCATTTTACAAGATTTGGTGCAAATCTGCCATTTTATTTCATCTAGGGACTTGGAAATAATTTTTACAGGGTTAGAAAAGGAACTAGCAAGGACCTAGTTGTGATTCTGCAGTTTGTTCTGGCTCTGGAAAAACAAAGCAAAAAGAGGGTTTAATTCGCAGGGGGTCGGGATTGAACCCACACCCTCCTGGCGCGCGCACTGGGGACAGAACCAGTGGGGTGGTGCTCGGGTTTGTGACAGAATAGGAGCAGTGGGGGGGTATGAGGTGTGGTGCGAGCTGGTTAACTGAATTTTTACAGAACTGAACCGATCTGTTGCTCGACAGGGACAGTGATGCCGCCGGCGGTCGCTGTGCTCGCCGTGGCCGTGGGGGCCTGGTGCGTGTGGGGGGGTGGATGCGTGTGGGTGAGGTGCAGCGAAGGGGGAGGGAGAGAAGAGGGATCGAGGTGCACCTGGGGGGCCTCGAGCGGACAGGGGAGAGGAGGTGGTCGGGGCAGGAGCAGGGAGACCGGCGGTGGTGAACGTCGATGGCGGCGGTGGCTCGATGCTTCCCGGTCCAATCCGAGAGGTGGAGGAGCGAGGGGGAGGTGGGGCGTTTCCATTCCTGGCCTCTCCCTGGTCGGGGAAGGACCCAACGTCGGTGATCGCCGGAGCCAAAAGGGAGAGGATTTCGGGTACAGGTTCAGTGGTACAGGGGGTTTCAGAGAGGGAGCAACAGAGAAGAAGGAGAGGGAGAAAAGAGAGAGGACGGCGGGGGAGAGGGAGAAGGGAGAAAGCTAGGGTTGAGGGGGAGAGCTAGGGCACCGGGTAGCTATAAGGGGAAGGTGGAGGAGGGGATCACCGTTCCCTGTTGCATCTCTGAAACGTGGAGGTGCAGGATGACTGCCGTACGAACAAGACGAAGTGGGAAGGGGTATTGGGCTGCGAGGGAGTTGGGCCAAAGGGGAAAAGGCTGGGCCTGGTGGTGCTCTCTCTCTCTCCTTTTAATTATTTGTTCCAATTTATTTATTTTTGCTCAAATGAATTAGGAAGAGGATGAGGGTTTTAAGTTAGTAAAAATGTTAGGAAAATTTTGGGAAGTTATTTAGGTCATCCACAAACAAATGCCAAGTTAGTTTTACAAAAGTTTCAAATTTTAAAAACTGTTTGTGATTTAATTCAAAGTGGATGGATTTTATTATTAATTGCATTCTTTGAAACAAAAATTTTTAAATGGCATGAACCTTGGAGTTTGAAATAGAAACAACAAATTAGAATGTTTGGTAATTTGCACATATTCAATTGGGGTGTTGTTTGATGATTTGAATTTGAGTTTTGAATGCAATTTATATTAGGTGGATTATTAAATAACAAATAAGAGTTGAGCTTTTTATTATTTCATGGAAACAAATGGAAGTGTTAATTGAACCATTTTATTTGGAGAGTTTTGTTTTGCAATTTTCATAATTTCAACATGGTTGTTGTTTGGAAGAAAATCATAATTGAATTTGAAAAGGGTTTGGTTATTGGATGCATTTTTATAGAAACAAAACAACAGTTTTGAGATCACACTTTAATGGAAACAATTGATTGTTTTGATTTGAAATATGATTTTGGAAATTGTAACATCACAAGGATGAAACAAAAGGTTTGAATTTTGGTTTGAAATTCAAATAGAAATCAAAGGAAAACAAATGAAAACTGTTGGAAAACAAATGAAAACAGAGGAAAACAAAAGGAAAACAAGCAAAACAATTGCAATCAACATGATGCCATGATGCAAAACATAAAATAACAGAGAGCAAAACATTCTAATGGCTATTTTTCATACTTGGGATGTTACAAAGGTGAAGGAGATCGTTCCACAGGTTGGGAGGGCGCCCTCAGAAGGGTTATGTTTCACCCCAAAGCAATATTGCCAGAAATCTAACCTAGGATCTATTCCAAGATACCCTCGAACAAGGCTTGAAACCCGGCTAGGTAAAGAATAGAATAGGGAAGAAGATTGTGCGGATGGATTTTGTAGTGATCTAAGATTTGGAGGAAGAAGGCGGATGGCGGAAGTCTCATACCTCTGTTGACGTGAGAGGCAAGGAGAATCCGTTTGCCGGCTTTCGGGGATGGCTCAAGGTCGTCCTCGTCGCACCGCCATTTACCTTCAAGCACAAACCCTTCCTTCTCCATAGCCGGAAGAAGGGATGGAACCACGTTGCAGTGGCTCCAGTTCCCGGAGTTTTCCTCTGTTTCTTCTTCGCCTCCGGTGGCGCCGGAAGCAGCGAACTCCTCGCCGTCAAGGGTGGTGTTTCCTTCCGTGGGCTCGGTGACGAGGGGCGAAGGAGGAACACTCAATGACAACAACATGTTCCCGGCTGCGGGAGGAAGATCCCTGCGAGCCGGATCGCTGGCGGCTCCCTCCGGCGTGTTTGCGGTGGCGCGGACGGGAGAATCGATGAGAGGATCGAGGTCGTTGATGATATCGTCCGAGTTCACTACGGTGCTCGCCGAGTCAGAGGCGCACGGAGAGTCTCCGGTGGCCATTTGCGGGCGGCGCGGTCGTGAGTTTGACCCTCTGATGATGGTTCCGGGAAAGGGCTCGGGGAGCTAGGCTCTCTGTGTTTCGCACTTGTGCTCGAGCTCGGGCTCTGGTTGCTGGCTATGGCGCTGGGGGCTCGAGGAAGAAGATGGTGCGGAAGGAGATCCGAAGGCCCCGAGGCGGCTATTTATAGCCGAATGCGCGGAGATTAGCTCCAACGGCTATTTTGACAGTTGGATGATCGACGCGTGTTACGCCCGAAATTTTTGGGAAATGAGGGGACGGGGTGATAATTGCTATCTCCTGGTTTCCCGCGAGAATCTGTCAAAAGGTACGTTTTTGGGTTTTGACTGAACCCAAACGTCCGTGATGTCAGCACAATTTCATCGCTGACGTCACGAAGTTCCTTCTCCGCGAAGGCTCGTGGAAGAAAATTTGGACTTTGACAAAATCCGGGTTTTGAATTAAGAAATTTTGGGAAAAAGAAGAATCAAGACGAGACGCCGACATTTCTCGGAAAAGATTGCTAATCAACAAAAGGCGGTATATCGAAGTCTTAATCCTTCTTGGGGGCTACTGTCGGATATATACCGGTTAGGAGTATATCCGGCATTGGCCTAAAGATCCAAATTACCAGGGTGGCCTATTGGTAATGGATCACAGTCCATTGGGCGGCCCAGTAAGCTGATGCGCAGGAAGCCGGATTCTAGAAGAACCCGGACCACGGCCCAAAGTGGTGCGGCTTGGAGACGAAGAGATATTCCTTACTTTCCAAGTTAGAAACTTTCCGTAGTCTTCTAGGTTTCCTTTCCGTAAGCCCTAACCCGTCTATCTATATAAAGCCGTACGGGAGAGACGAAACATAAAGAACAATTAGCTAGAAGCCAACTCGTCGAGAAGTTGATCCTCGCCGAGTTAGCTAGTTCATACTCACATTGTACTTTATATACTTCAGGCTTCAGCCCCGATTTAGTGAGATTGCAGGAGTAGGAACGTTGCCTAGTTGCGTCGTACCGAACCTGGGTAAAACTTGGTGTTCCCGACTGTCGTACTACCACATTTCCCACGTCTCTACCCGTAGGCTCATGGAACCCTCGTCTATGATCCTTACTACGATGTCTCGACACCGTCCCATAAAAATCCTTTGGATGATATTTCAACATGTTCAATGAACCCAATAGACATTTTAAGTGTACATAGAGCAAAGTTAGGAATGGTTGTGATAATGGATTTCACAGCAGTGAGTCTTCCATCATAAGATAGGGTATCAACAATTCCAATTAGTCTTCTGTCATTTCTTTCAATGATGCCAATAAAATAATCAAGCCTAGGCTTAGTGGTCCCCATTGGCAATCCAAGGTAAGTGAATGGCATGTTCTCAGTCTTGCAACCAATAGTGTTAGCAATCAAAGTACATTTCTCATTGGTTATATTGATGGGTGCAATAGATGTTTTTTGGTAGTTCACCTTGAGCCCAATGGAGGAGGAGAATTTCTCAACAAGGTCTTTGAGGTATAATAGTTGTGTGACATCAGCTGGCATGATGATCAGGGTATCATTAGCATATTGAATAATGGGGTAATCCATGTTGAAATTGTGCTCCATAGGTGTAGAGATAAATCCATCCTGCCAAAGCTTTATTAACTGCATATTGTAATAATTTAGAGGCAGCAACAAATAATAGAGGAGATAGAAGATCTCCTTGTCTAACACCTCTCTTGCAATGAATGGTTTTGCCTGAGATACCATTGAGTAGGATAGAAGTGGATGCAGTATTGAGAATGTTATTGATCCATCCAATCCATTTACTGCCAAACTCCAAATGAGTAAGCATGTGAATGATAGTAGAATATTCCACTTTATCGAATGCCTTTTCAAAATCAATTTTGATAATAATGATTTCTTTCTTGGATTTGTGACATAGATGGATGTATTCAAAAACCCATGCAAGGCAGTATTGAAAGGTTCTCTTCCTGATACAACCATATTGGTTTTTGTGAATGATAGGGATAATGATATCTTGAAGTTTGTTGGCTAAAATCTTGGTGAGGATCTTGAGAGATATGCTGACCAAGGAGATAGTTCTATAATCATTCACTCTTTCAGGGTCTTGGAATTTAGGAATAAGTGCAATGAATGTGGTATTATTACTCCTCAAGTCTAATTTCCCATAGTAAAATTCCTGGCATAGTTTATAAAACTGTTCTTTAATAATGGGCCAACATTTTTTCATAAAAGCCCCATTGAATCCATAAGGTCCACGATATTTTTCAGTAAGCATATTAGCAATAACATCACCAATTTCCTTGTTGGACAAAGGAGCTTCAATGGATGAGAAATCAACATTGTTATTAATAGGAATAAGTTCTTGGAGATTAAATAGCATAGAGAAATTATCTGAGATGCCAATCCTCTCCTTGTAGCTAGACCATAGTGCAACAGCTTTATCATCATGATCACAAACAATATTATCCATATCAAGTGTTGATGAAGCAGTAAAATTGCATATGTAGCTTTTAGTTGCAATAGCGTGAGAAAAATTATATTTTCTCCACCGAGCTGAGCCCATCTGATCTTGGCACGACTTCTCCAAAAAAGTCTTTTAGCTTCAAGAATAAGTGTGAGATGCTTTTTGAGAGCCCTCCTGAAGTTTATTCCTTGAGTGGATAAAGATCTTTAGTCCTCGAGTCCATCAATCATAGCAAGTACATAGTTACATGAATCAGTAATTTTGTTGAGTTGAGAGATATTTTGGCTCCATTTTTTTAGGTCATGACGCAAGGTTTTAAATCTGGCAATAATGTCTTGAGCAAGGTTTTTATATGATCCATTATTAAACCAATTATTGATGACAATATCGATAAAACCTTCAAACTGCATCCAGTATTCTTCAAATCTGAATAGTTTACATTTCAGAATGAATGTGCCAATCTGTATCTTGATGGGGATGTGATCAGATGATAATTTGTATAATGGGGTAGACACGGTGTTGGGTAAATTATCAGTCCAATTGCCAGCTGTGAAAATCCAATCCAATTTAAAAAGTAGTGGATCATCCTGCATATTGCTCCATGTGAAAGCTCTACCTTTAATAGGTATTTCCTCAAGATCCAAATGAGCAATAATTGAGTTGAACATAAGCATATGATGAATGTCACCTTCCCCTCTGTTTCTATTGTGATTACCCCTGATGAGATTAAAGTCACCTAGTATGATCCAGTTGTGCATATGTGATTTGTCAATACTATATAGCCAGTCAAAGAAATCATGTTTGTCTTCATGGTGAGCAGGTCCATATATATTTGTAATATACCATGTGTGTGCACTAATTTTTCAAGTGATTTCCATAGTAACATGAAATTTGTTAGCACTAATGGTATTGCCATGAAAAAGATTGCCATTCCATATAGTAATGATACCTCCTGAGTTTCTAGTGGATGGGAAAAATGAGTATTGATTAAATCTCATGGGACAAAAAAATTGATATAAGACAAGTAAAAATAGTCTCTCTTTGTTTCTTGAAAACATATCACATTGCAATTAGATGCATCAATATTTTTCCTGATATCATCCCATCTGGTCTGGGAATTAATTCCCCTTAAATTCCAATCAAAGATAATCTAGTTTCTATCCATAAATAACTGAGTAATAAATGAAATCCAGTACTACACAATAGCTCTGGTGGATAGATTCATCGGCACAATAATCTCCATAATAGTGTAGTATAGTATCATCATTAACTGAGGAAAAATGATTCCACAGACTGCCACATATCATCATCTTCAAGACATAATATAATAGAGCATAATTCATAGAAAATTCAAGTACCATATTATTACAGATATTCAGTAGAGAGATCCAGGTACTAAAATGGCAAAATGCAGGCCATAGAATCCACAACCAAAAGCAAAATAAGTAGCCATCACATAGATTTATGGCTATAATTATTACATAATAGGATTTGCATTTATTTCACACTATCATTGGTACTATCATGGTCGAGTGTATCATCCGATAAATCCCTAGGATTCATCTGGCAAGGCCCAGTACCCAGTTCCCTGATGTTATCATTGTTGAGAAGTGGGGGTGGAGGGGGCTGTTCATCAAGCACATGTGTCTTCTGCACCTTCAGGTATGATACCATCCTTGTATCCTCCATGTAGAATGGCCAGTCTGTTGCTTCTCCTGACATTTGTAGTGGAAGCAGGGCCCTTACCCTTCTTCTTCTGCTGGTTCTTGGATGTGGAGGTAGTAATGGAAATGGTGCCTTCATAATCAGTGAGCATGGTGTTGTGATGGTCAATAAATGCAGGATTTGCAGATGGAAAAACAGGTGGTTCAGGAACTGCCAAATTATGTACTGGTTCAATATCCATCTGGTGATTGATATCCTGGTTGTTGTCCACATCATTCATGGCCACATCATTAGCAGGTGTAGGCTGAGGGGGGCTCTGTGGAGGAGTGACCATAACAGGCTCTTGTGCAGCTGCAGGTGCAGCTTGTCCTTGTGCACGTGCAACATCCCCATCATTAGGTGCTGCAATGTTGTTCAAGTCCAAAATCCCCTCATTGTCAGCATGCCACATAGCAAAAAAATATACCACCTTAGGAACAGGGTGTGTATTGGCACCATCTGGAGGCAGGGGTTCCTCATCACTAGCAATAACTCCTAACATGACAGCAGATAGGATGATAGTTGGGCAATACCATGATCCACCATTTCCTTCATCAGATGTCATAAACTCTGGTCTTAACTAAAATTGTCAATATCATAAACTCTGGTCTTAAATAAAATTCTATCCCTGTTGGCATTGTCCCTATTCCATACAAGTACTCTGCCATATTGAGCTAGTGATTTGACAATGGTGTCCAGGTCCCAACACTCACATGGAAAATTCATCAGCATAATCCAGCAATCATGTGTGAAAGTAGCAGCTCTGTGGTTTCTACCCCTATTCTGTGCAATGATCCTCAGAACAGAGTCTCCAATAAAATATGGGCTATGAGGAATGGCATTGTCCCTATCACTGACATCCTGAAATCGGACAAGTGCAGCACCCATACCAGAGGGAGTAATCTCCCGGATGATGTACTGGCGTTCATGCTCGATGTGGTGTCAGATGAGCACCATCGTGCCGTTGAACAGTGCAGGGTGCGGCTCTGGCTCGATGACGATGATGGCCCAGTCGTCGCAGTTGTGGGGGAGAATCCCTCCAACCACCACGTAACCCCGCTGCGGCCATAGACGATTGGGAGGTATGAAACCAACACCAGTGGGGAGGTCGGGGAGGAAATCACATGGGTAGTTCTTCATTGCAGGAGCTGGTTCTATCGGCGGATTAGGGTTTTCTTGGTTCTCGAGAAGGGGCAAGGTGGAAGAGCGAGGAACAGTAGAAACCGTATTGATATCTTGGTCTTTTAGGCTTCCACGGTTAATAAAATACTGATAGTTGCTATCTTTCCATTTGTAGATGAATTTCTTTCTCTTCTTGGCAAAGCAATTAAAAGATATGTGACCGTAATTGTAACAAACTCGACAACAGATTTGATTGGTAAAATTAGTTATGGAATTCCTAGAAGCAATACATCTAGTACAAAATAAATTGCACGTAGAGGAAGAAATACCCGTGTGAGATAAAGAGCCCTTATTGGGCTGAGTAGCAATAGAGTTGGGCCTTGGTGATTCAACAGAGATATGATTGGATCCAATAGGTACCCAAATTTGTTTGCATGGAAGGGCACCAAAATTCCCTCTCTTACTCAGTTTAGAGATCCGTAGATTACGATCATGAGATGAATCTACAGTTTTATTCCTTGTAGAGCATTGTACAGGACCCAATGGAGTAGAGTTAGCACCAGTAAGCAGATGCAGGTTACCTCTCTGTGAAGATTATGATGTGTCCATTGATGATGAACGTGACGGGATATGAACCCATTCTGCATCTTGTTCTTTGTACCATGCAATTTCTTCACGGATCCAATTAGGGCCTCCAAAACCCCATAGATGAAAATAGCACTTGAATAGATCACAAGAAAACCATCATAGATTGGATATGAATAACCCCACCGCCTTGGATCGGATAGTGAACTTGAATACTTGATCAGATAATGACTCAATTTTGTAGCTATCATGCGGTGCACCAATACATGATTCAAGTGCCCAGCCAACATGATCCATAGTAAGACGAAAAGCAGCTCTTCCAAATGAAACCATGATACGTCCATTTTGCATCACTGTTTTATATTGTTGTTTTATGTTATTCATCGATATATTTCATGTTATGATGCATCATTTATGTTATTTTATCTTATTTTGCATGTTTCATAATTTTTGGAGAATAAACACCAGGACCAGAAATCTGATGGAAAAAGCATCGCCGGGATACCCTATTTCAGAAGATCGGAAGAAGAGGGGGGACACCGGAGATGTCATAGAAGTCCAGATGAGGGATCCAGCCACGAGGAGAGCCGGAGGGGGCCACCAGGGGCCCATACCACCAGGTGGAGCCCCCCCTTGGTTGCGCCGCCACGTGGTGTGGCCACCCTGGCCCACCTCTGGTCGATCTTTTTCGCGTACTTGACCCCAGGGAACCCTAAGCCCCAGACTATCATCAAAGAATTATTCCGCCGCCACCTCGGGGCGGAAAACACCAGAGAGAGAAAAGCTCTCCGGCAGGGAGAAATCTGCCGAGGAAATTCCTCTCCGAAGAGGGGAAATCATCGCCATCGTCACCGTCATCGCTCCGGGCATCATCAAGATCGTCATCGTCATCATCATCACCACCAGCACCATCACCCTCATCATCCACTGTCATCCCGTTGTAATAATTAGGGGCCTCTATCGTTGTTTTACATTAGATCTCTCTCCCGGTGTGGATTACTTATAAGTAGTTGATGCTTGTGAGATTTATCGGTGTTAGCACTTCATGACCAAATTGTTATTATCCGTTATATCACCTCTGATTATGATCCATATGACGTCTTGTGAGTATTTTGTTTATTTCTTGAGGACGTGGGAGAAGTCATGATGTTAGTAGTGAAGTTATGTTGAAGTAATATCTTGTGGTTCGGTATTTAAGTTGTGGTGCTATTCTTCTAGTGGTGTCATGTGAACGTCGACTACATGATACCTCACCTTTATGGTCCTAGGAGGATGCATTGTGTATTTGTCTACTAATTGTGGGGTTGCCGGAGTGTCAGAAACCTAAACCCCCGTTAGGAAACCAATGCACGAGGGAGCGTATAATCCCAGAGTTTTAAGGTTGTGGTTAGATTTATCTTAATTGCTTTCTTGTATTTGCGGATGCTTACGAGGGGTATAATCACAAGTATGTATTAGTTCTATTTGGGTGGTGCATTAGTATAAGTTCACTCACACAACACTTCACGAACCAATGGATATTAATCAACCGTAACAAAGCGAAAGCACTTGACCAAATTCCCATGTGTCCTCGAGAACGTTTGGTAGTCATAAGTAATACAACCGGCTTGTCCTTTGCTCTCAAAAGGATTGGGCACTCGCTGCAATATTATTTACCGTACTTTATTTACTCGCATTTTATTTATCTGCAATATCAAAAACCCCCAAAAACCCGTTTGCTAGTGTTTACAGTGAATCCTCTATCCAACCTGCTTGTCAGCACCTTCTGCTCCTCGTTGGGTTCGACACTCTTATTTATCAAAAGTACTACGATACACCCCCTATACTTGTGGGTCATCAAGACTATTTTCTGGCGCCGTTGCCGGGGAGTGAAGCTCTATTGGTAAGTGGAATTGGTAAGAGAAACTTTTACTATGAGTGATGTTTTTATTTATGTTTGCTGTTTTATTTCATTATGGAGAATACTTTTGGTTCTCTGTTTAGGGGTACTTGTACCGTTGCTACTAGGGTAGTTGGTAACCCGTCATCCGCTGAATTAGATCCTTATAAAATACCTATGAAAATTGTTGGGCGTGTTATGGATAACTGCTATTACGGTGATGGAACTGTCCATCCTGGTGATTATTTGCTCTTTATACATGAATTATGCGAGTTATTCAGGTGTGCAGGTATGACAATGGATCAAGTTAAAAGGAAATTATTTTCTTTATCGCTGAAAGGAAGAGCCGCTGAATGGTTCAAATTACTGAAGAATGGTGAATCTATTGTATGGGAGTAAATTGTTCCTCTCTTTTATTCTAAATTTTATCCTCCTAGTGAGATCCATAAAGATCGGAATCAAATATATAATTTCTGGCCTCACGATGGAGAGAGTATTGCCCAAGTGTGGGGAAGAATGAAGTTATTAATGCTTAAATGTCCAGTTCATGAACTCCCGGGAAATATTGTTATCAATAATTTTTATGCGGGGCTTTCTCTTCATGATAAGGATTTATTGGATGCTTCTTGTTCTGGATCATTCACACATATGAAGGAAGAAGCTAAATGGGATCTTCTTGACCGTATTCAAGAGAACACTGAAGGATGGGAGAATGACAAAGGTAGAAATTCAGGTATAAATTATGATTATGAATGCATTAAATCTTTTATGGGAACCAATGATTTCTATGATGTTAGTGCTATTTGTGGCCTTGAGTCTCAAATATTTGCAAATTGTCGTAAAGCTTTTGCCTCCTATCTTGATATTCCTAAAAAGGATTATCACAAGTACCATGCACCTTATAAAGATATTGTTCCTGCTAGTAATATATAAGTGCATGATGTTAATCCTGATGTTCCTAAGCCTTATGTTGAAAAAAATGCATTTCCCTGCTAAGGTGAAAGAACACTCTATGGTGGCTAGTGTGGTAATAAGAGTAATAAGAAATGTACTGAACCTGATGAACAAATAACTGTTGAACCTGATGTAGCAATAGTGAAAGATCTTGTTTGTGGAAATGTGGAGGATGAACACATTGTCTTATGTGAAGATGCTTCTAATATTGTTTCCCATCCTCATAGACCTAAGAAAACTAGTGTTCATGTGCTTTCTGTTAATATTGGTGATCATTGCTATTATGGTTTGTGTGATATTAGTGCTAGTTCTAGTGCTATACCTTATGAGCTTTATAGAGAAATTATGCATAAAATTGGTTCTTGTGAGCTTGAAGATATTGATGTGGTTATTCAGCTTGCTAATATAGAAGCTGTCTTTCCAATTGGTATTGTTAGAGATGTGCAAGTTTTATGTGGCAAGACTAAATATCCCACTGATTTTCTAGTACTTGGTAAGGCTGCTAGTAAGACTTGTCCTATTATTTTTGGTATACCTTTCTTGAACACTTGTGGTGCTATTATAGATTGTAAAAGAGAGAAGATATTGACTAAATTTGATGGAAAATCTTATGAGTTCAATTTCTCCAAATTTGCTAGAGCACCTTATGACAACTTGCTTCGATTGCTCTTGCTCCTAACAATGCTTTGCAGCAATATATGGAGGACCATGAGAGTGATGTCCTTATGTAAGAGAGAAATGGGATTGACGATATTCTTCTTCGTCAACCAGTGATTCTGAAACATAATTTACCTGTTGTAACATCCCAAGTATGAAAATCATCCCCTTAGAATGTTTGTTGCATGTTTATTAAAGTATTGCATCATGTCATCATATTGTTTCCATGTTGTTTGCATTTGTTTCTTAATTGTTGCATTTGTTTTCCACTGTTTTCACAACTCAAATTCAAACCTTATTCAAACAATGGTTTCATACTTGCTCTGTTACAACATTTTGAATAAAAATCACAAATAATAACAACCATTTGGTTTCATGTTTTTCCATAGTGATCACTTGGTAAAATGATGGTTTTAAATCAATTATTTATTTTCCAAACACATTTAAAATTCAAATCCAAGCACCCAAAACAGAACCATTTTGAAATTATGTGGATACCAAAGCAAATCAACTCAAATTGTCTAATTACCATAGGGGTTACCCTATTTAAATGATTGGTTTCTATTAGTGATCTTTAATATTAAAAATTTCACCTAAATTGGTTTTAAATTCAAACAGTAAACAAAACTCAAACTTTTTGAAAATAAAAGTTCAAACCTGTTAGCAAATGACCTAAAAGGGTTACCCAAATTTTCTCCAATTTTTCACTAAGTCTAAACCTATCTTTTTCTCCCAAAACTAAACCCTACAAAAAAAACAGAAGGACAAAAAAAAAGCAAACCAGCTGCTGCGCGCGGCAGATAACCAAGCCCAACCCACCTAGTCACTAACTAACCCGCAGCCCAGCCCGCTTCGCGCCTCGTACCGCTTTGAAATGCGTGCGGTACTTCTGTTTGAAGTACGGCAACGCATCCAGAGCGCCACCGCGGCATCGACGGCCACTCGACGGCGATCCGAGCTCCTGCCGCGCCTATAAGTGCCCTAGGGGTCCGCGCCGTCAAACCCTAGCCCCCTAGGTCCCTGCTCCTCGCCTCCGCCGCCGTTCTCCACCCTCTGCCACCGTCTCCCCCTCTCTGAAGCTCCCTCCGGCGGCCCCTCTCTCTGAACCCCGATGGATTCCGTCGTCACCGTGCACCACCAACCCACCTAGGCCACTGAAATCGAAAGCCCTCTCCTTCCGCTACCACTTGGACACCGGAGCACCCCCGGAGGCGCACGGTGCCCTCGCCGCCATCCTCAGCCAGTCGTCGTCGAGCTCGCCGCTTCTCTGCAACCCCGACACCTCCCGGTGAGCCCTCCGTGCTACCTCTCTCCCATCTCTCCCTCTGTTGCTTCCGTGCATTTCCACCGCGTCCAAACACCCCACTGCACCCTAACTGCAACAAGCACGGCCGCGTATCTCAACGCCGGCGAGCCACCTCGTTACTGACAGTCGTGGAAGGATGAGTTCGTCAGGCAAAAAAATTTAGTTAAGCAGGCGAAGGAATGTTAACCTGTCCGCGTCGCTTACACTGTCAAACAACTGAACACAGCGCAGTGGTTGCGCCACTCTCTGAATCTCCTCGTGGTCGCGGGTTTGAGCCGCGGTCGCGCGGAATAAACCACACTTTTTTGAGCGCGCGCTGACACCCGTGGCCCACCCGTCAGCCGCGGTGGTTGCCACGCAAGCGCAAGGCGCGCCACGCTGGCCCCTGGCCCACGGGCAGTGGCTAGGGGTAGACAGCTGCGCCGTAATAAAAGTTTCTGCGCATTTCTGTTAACTCCTAATCATTTTAAATAACATATTTAAACCCTAAACTTTAAAATTTAATAACTTTTAATCTATAACCCAACAAATAAAAGTTTTATATGTTTTCTGTTCCAAATCAAATGATCTTTCCAAATAATCTATTTGTGTACTGTTTTGAACTTTCAAATTGCAATTCAAATTTAAATTCAAATCATTCAATTGTATTTTGCTAAAATTCATAACTAATTCATAATAAATCCAAATCATGCAAATGAAATATGTTTTCAATGCTATTTCAAATAACCTATTCAAATATAAATTTTGTTTCATGGTTTGAATAATTTAAATTGCCTAAATAATTTAATATCTGTTTAATTCATTTAAATTTGATAAAATCATAACTTGCTCAAAATAAAATAATTTTAAACATGCAAAATATGTTTTCAAACCATCAAAGTGTGAACTTTTCAAATGTGAGTTTGAATTCATGTTTTGAACAAATAAAAATTCAATTAAATCAAACTTGTTTTGAATTCATTTAAAACTTGTTTAATATTGTTTAATTCATAATTAAATTATCCTAATTCCAATTTCAACATTTGAAACATGTAATCCAGCTAAAATTTGATGTTCTTTTCAAATATAAACTTTGTTATTTGTTTTGAACAATTTAAATGGTTGAAAACAACAAATACTTGTGTGTCACCTTTAAGGCACCCAAAAATTCCCTAAATTAATAATAAAATTCTAAATTGCTACACCCTTTTTTAAATTGGTTCTAATGTTGTTATTTTGCTGTTTCCCTTTTGCATGCATCATACGAAACCACTAGCACCTGTTGATTAGTTGGAAAACAAATAATCTAACCAAAATCCATGGGCTTTTCATATGCAACTCAAAGTTGCATATGTGTCCATTTAAATTGTGTTATCATGTTATCTAGTTTATTTTGAGGCAACCATTAACTTGTCATGCATCATATTTGATTGTGCACTATGCCATGATAATGATTGTTTATATTTCTGCCTTGTTTGTTTGCTTCTTCTCGGATAGACGACGACGTTGATACCGACGATCTTTACGACACCCCTTCTGAGGATCTAGCTCAGTACCCGGCTACTGGGTTTGCAGGCAAGTTATCACTCACATGAACCATTGTGTTCCTCTCAACATTGGTTACCGATACTTTCCGTTGTCTATATTTGCTAGCCCTATGTATCGTTGCTTCTGTTACGAACCTATCACATGACACCCTAAACCCTGATATTGCCACACCTCCAGTCCTAAAACCCCGTTGCTTGGGCCCGTGTCTTACTAGCATGCTTAGGGTTGTTTTGCTCGAGTCTGTTATCAGTTACTTTCTGTTATTATATCTGCTATATTCTGGGGCTCGATGTTAAACAACAACTTGTTAATTTGAGGTAATAATAACTGTGCTGATAAGGCACCGGCAGGAGGCCCGGCGTGGTTTTGAGGCCTGCTAGTGTCGACCCTAATAGGAAAAGGGTCTTGTCTACTGATCCATGATGAGCGCACTATCCGCATGTGGGAAGCGTGTATGGGCGCCCCCCTCAACTTGACTCGATCCGCATCTCGTCCAAATCACCACACTTAGTTCGGGCTTTCCATTTGATGCACGCATATGCAGGTACGAACCCGAGGCCAGGGTGGAACTTTTGTAGTCGGCATTTAGGGCGGCGTGGTCTTCCAGTGCTATGAGGGTCCTCCTTTTCTTCGGGGGGCTCGATTAGCCGCGCACGCACAGCACGTGGTGCTTTGGGCTTGATGCGAAGAAGAGTTGAGTTGTGTTGAGTGCCCCGCTTGGTGGGAAAGGCCTTCCCATCTGGCGGGTTATTCTTACGTGTACGGCCAAATTGGTGCACCCCTGCAGGGATAAATCTTCTCGAGAAGCCGTGTTTTCCGCGGTTATGGTTGACTTGGTGAAAGTACTGGCTAACAAGTACTCAGAACAACTTACACCTAACTAATGATAACCTGACTAGTAATAGGCTTATTGACACAACAACTTGATCCATCATTAATCCAACTGTGTGAGTTATCCTCGGATTGCTTCTTGGGATAAGGGGCGAGATCCAGGATGGGTTTGATTGGTGGTTAGCTATAGTTGGTTACGATACGCTATCTTATCTCTTTCTGTTACACCGGAAGTTGTAGTATGTTCTGTAGTTGGTTAGTGCAGCCAGTTGCAGCATCTTTTACATACCCTTTCTTCCGTTGATCCCAAGGCATCTGTGCTTGGTGTTGACGGGCTACACTTTGGTGAACTGTGAGTCTTGCTTGCCAGTACGTTGTTGTACTGACCCCTTTGGGGCTGTGGTTTACGCAGACTACGACTACGGCTACGATGACCACCAGGATGGCTACTTCGTGGAGTTTGACGAGACTGCAGACGAGTAGATAGCTGGACCAGGGCTGGATCCAGGACCTACGTGGATGGGCTTCGTCTTCTTTATTTTCCCGGCTTCTTAAGCCTATTTGGATTTGTCTGTACTCAGACCCCCCTTTGAATGCTTCCGCTGAGTTGTAATGATGCTATGTTGGGACATGTGTCCTCTGGATGATTGTATTTGCTATTCTCTGCCCTAGTGAGGGCCATTTGCAACTTATTTCAATCTTTTGTGTCTTAGAGGCATGTTGTGTTATCCTTTTGTTCAAAGCCGTTGACGTACCATGTGTGTATGGTATGAAGTACGTCAATGGTAGTGTCCTGATTTCTATGGGATAGTTTACATCGACGGTGAACAGTAACGGTTGGTTGTCGCACATAAGTGCTGGCCTACCCGTAAGGGGACGCGGGAGCCGTTAAGCCCCGTAATCCAATCAAAATACTGTTCAGTTCGTACGGTGAGTATCCTCTAGAAGTCCGGGTGCGACAAATGGTATCAGAGCCTGTCTGCCTGTAGGATCCCTTTTACTGGTCGCAGTTGAGTCTAGAAACTATTTTGTAGCTATATAGGAAAAATGGAACGTGAGAGTAGGAATTCTGCCATTTTTCTTCTTTCCCCACCCACCCACCCTTTTCTGGTAAGGAAGTGCAACGTTGTTTTCTGTTCTCACCTAAACTTTCAAGTTAGGATTTCACGTGTTTTGGGTTCTCCGTAGTACCTCAGGACTTTTGGTCTCGTTTTCCCGATGTTGCTTCGATATCCTGTTCTTCTAAAGAACCTTTCGTCCGTTGAAACCTTGCTGTTGTTTTCCACTTCATTTCTTCTACCAGCGTCTAATCAAAACTTCCCCGATCATCTGCAGATGGATCTCAGGTTCTTCCCGCAGGTGGTTCGGATGACTCGCTGTGAGAGCACCGCCGGTTATCCGGAGATGCTGAGAGACATGGTTACCTATCTGTGGTTCCATTGGGCACCAGAGTACCAGGTCTACGAGCAGCAGCGAGAGTTTGACCAGACCTACTACCAGGCCATCGTCTACATTCTGTCAGATGATGGCAGGAGCGTTGTCCACCGCTACGAGGCAGTAGGTTCCACAGTGGATATGGCCGTGCAGCAGGCAGCTTACGTGAGTCTCACCGTCCTCCGTGCTGACTACTGGGGGTTTGACGATTCTATCTATCGCCACATCCCCCGTGGTTACATCACGTCGGCGGGAGTTCACTTCACTCTCCATGGCAACCTGGATACCTACGAGTCTGATAGCTCCAGGCTGCACACCACTGCTCAGTTTGTGAGGCACAGTGACGCAGTTGCTTCCACACTGTCTCAGGAGTTGGCTCCAGTCAGGGAGCAGCTCCACCTTGCTCTCACTCGTCTGGCGACGTACACCACAGACTTCGTTCGAGACGAGCGCTTTGCGCGTTTCACTCAGACAGCTGGGTTACCGCTGCCAGATGCTGGAGGTTACGAGCCGATCAGAGGTCCACTTCTCGACCTCGGAGCTGGTTACACAGGGATTCCCCGCTATGGAGCACAGGGAGACGACGCTTTCTACTTCACCACACCGAGAGTTGCTCTCAGAGCAGTCCCGCTCTACGTGGATCGTCGTCATACCTACTTCCGGGGGATTCCTCCGCACCGTATCTCTCGTCGTACTACTCGCCGCCGTCCTGCGTGATGAGCATGGGAGTACCGATGTATCCATTCATAGCTATGTTTAGTTATCCTGTGGCATTCGAACCATGTATTGGTGTGTTGGATATTCTGATGTATTTGAACATGTGATGATGTACCTGTTGGTTATCTATTCATGCGTCGGAATAATCTCTCTTTCGGTTACCAAGTCTATCCTTTGCTGTTATTGTGCTAAAATGCATTTCTGTTCAGGATGCCTCCAACCAGGAACTCCCCGCCTGAGCCACCGCCGCTCACGGAGCTGTTGACTCAGATGACTCAGGTCGTGGCTCAGATGGCCCAGATCCAGGCTAACCAGCACAACAACCAGAATGCTCCGCGAGTCAGCATCAAGGAGTTTCTGAGCATGGGACCGAGAGCTTTCGTGGCAACACGTGAGCCTCTGGATGCTGATGACTGGATCAGGGAGATGAACAGGGCTCTGGAGATTGCTCATGTTGCTGAGGAAGATAAGGTCAAGTATGCCACCTACCTACTGAAGGGTCAGGCAGCTTCTTGGTGGGAGAACTACCAGACCATGAGAGCTGGCTATCCTATCACCTGGGGATGTTTCAAGGATGCCTTCCTGAAGCACCACATCCCAGATGGTCTCATGGAAAGGATGCGTGAGGAATTCTGCTCTCTCAGACAGGGCAAGCTGGACGTCCTCGGCTACCAGAACGAGTTCAATCGTCTCGCTCGATACGCTGGTGACGAGGTGTCCACTGAAGCCAAGAAGATGGCAAGGTTCCGCCGAGGTTTTAACCCGGAACTGAAGTACGCTCTCACCAACATCAAGTGCAAGGACTTCGTGGAGCTCGTGAACACCGCGCTCAATGAGGAGAATGGGCGCAAGGCGTTCGAAGAGTCGCGCAAGCACTCGCGTGAGGGTGGTTCCTCCTCCAACATGACCACCCCTCCGCAGAAGCGCCGCATCTGGGTGCCAAACAGTGCTGTCACTAGGGCTCCAAATGCCCAAGCTTCTCCAGGCTTTGGTCCCCGCCCACCCAACCCAGCTCACATGCAGGCTCAGAGGTTCTCAATGGGGCAACCAAGGCCAGATGCACCTCGTGTCGTCACTTGCTTCAAATGCAAGCAGACTGGACACTATGCTGATAAGTGCACTCAGAGGCAGCTACCTCCACCACCTCCTCGCCCCAACACCAACCAGGCAATGGTTCGTGCTCCCCCGGCTAAAGCCTTCAACTCCAACAACAGGCCTGTCGGGAGGACCGCGAGGGTGAATCATATCAAGGCCGACAAAGCTGAGGAAGCTGCTGACGTCGTTCTCGGTACATTCCCCGTAAACTCTAACCCAGCTAAAGTGTTGTTTGATACCGGAGCATCGCATTCTTTCGTGTCAAAGATCTTTGCAACAGCAGTTAAGCTACCTTTTGTTGGTTTGGGTTCCCCGCTAGTAGTAAACTCCCCTGGAGCAACTATGCAAACTTCCAAGATCAGTCACGAGAATCAGATCTTGATTGGAGGTCACATATTCCTTGCTTCCCTCATTCTGCTTGGCAATTCTGACATTGATGTCATCCTTGGCATGGATTGGTTGAAGGCCAATAAAGCTACGATTGATTGTGCTAAGAAGTCAATAACTCTGTTCCACCCTTCCGGCCAGATAGTCTATTCTCCAAGTGAATCAAGTTCTGTTCAGCTGTACACCCTGGATGCTAAACCTCTACCTCTGCTTGAAAATGTTCCGGTGGTTTGTGAATTCCCTGACGTCTTTCCAGAAGAGTTGCCAGGGATGCCTCCGGACAGAGCAGTTGAGTTCGTGATCGAGCTTGAACCAGGTACTGCTCCAATCTCTAAGCATCCATACAAGATAGCTCCTCCTGAACTGAAATTGTTGAAGGAGCAAATCGATATGTACATGGAGAAAGGTTACATTCAGCCTAGTTCCTCCGCTTGGGGTTGCCCAACTCTGTTTGTTGCCAAGAAGGATCAAACAAAAAGACTCGTGGTTGACTATCGTCCTCTCAACGAGAAAACCATCAAGAACAAGTACCCAATTCCTCGTATCGATGATCTTTTTGATCAACTTGCTGGAGCCTCAATATTCTCAAAGTTGGACTTGAGGATGGGTTACCATCAAATAAAGATCAGAAAGGAAGATATTCCAAAAACAGCTTTCACCACTCGGTACGGTCTATATGAATACACCGTCATGTCTTTTGGTCTCACCAATGCACCGGCAACCTTCTCAAGACTCATGAATTCTGTCTTCCATGAATACCTCGACAAGTTCGTTGTGGTATATCTCGATGATATTCTAGTCTACTCAAAATCCGAGGAAGAGCATGGAGAACACCTTCGTCTCACTCTCATGAAACTTCGCGAGCATCGTCTGTATGCCAAGTTCTCCAAATGTGAGTTCTGGATTCCAGAAGTTGCTTACCTTGGTCATGTCATCTCTGCCAAAGGCATAGCCATTGATCCAGAAAAGGTTAAAGCAATTGTTGATTGGAAACCTCCTAAGACGGTAAAACAAGTTAGAAGCTTTCTTGGCTTGGCTAGCTATTGCCGTCGTTTCGTCCAAAACTTTTCCAAGATTGCCAAACCTCTCACTGATCTCACAAAGAAGGACAAGAAGTTCGTTTGGACTCCACAGTGTGATGAGAGTTTCAATCTCCTGAAGACTAAACTCACTTCCACACCAGTTCTGGTTGGCTCCGATACTACAAAACCTTTCCAGATATTCTGCGATGCATCTCTCCAAGGACTAGGAGCAGTTCTTATGCAAGAACGCCAAGTTGTGGCTTATGCTTCACGTCAGTTGAACCCACATGAGCAAAACTATCCCACACATGATCTTGAACTTGCAGCAGTTGTGTTTGCCCTCAAGAAATGGAGACAATACTTGTTGGGTAACAAAACTGAAATCTTTTCCGATCACAAGAGTCTGAAATACATCTTCACTCAACCAGATCTAAACCTCAGGCAAAGGAGATGGATTGAAAAGATTAAGGACTTTGATCTCACAATTTCTTACACTCCAGGCAAGGCTAATGTTATGGCCGATGCTCTCAGTCGCAAGTCCTATTGCAATAATCTCATGATCATGGAAAGCCAACCTCCACTTCATGAAGAATTCCAGAAGCTGAACCTTGGTCTTGTTCCTCAAGGCTACCTTGCTAGCTTGACAGCCAGTCCAACTCTCGAGGACAAGATTCGTTCTGAACAACTTCGTGATACTGAAATCAAGAAGATGGTTGAGCACATCAAGGAAGGCAAGGAGAAATTCAAGTCCTTCTCAGTTGATGATAAAGGAACTGTGTTCTTTGAAGGACGCATTGCAGTTCCTCAAGTTCAAAGTCTAAAAGATATCATTCTCAAGGAGGCTCATGAAACTCCTCTCTCCATTCACCCTGGAAGTACAAAGATGTACCAGGATCTTAAGACACTGTATTGGTGGCCTGGCATGAAACGTGAAATTGCTCAATACGTTTCAGAATGCGACGTTTGTCAACGTGTTAAGGCAGTCCATCAGAAAACAGCCGGTCTACTCCAACCTCTGAAAATTCCTGAGTGGAAGTGGGACATGATTGAAATGGACTTCGTTACTGGGTTTCCAAAGTCCAAAAAGGGCAACGATGCAATCTTCGTTGTTATTGATCGTCTCACTAAAGTAGCTCACTTCTTTGCTGTCAAGGAAACTATCTCAGCTAGCCAGTTAGCAGAGCTCTACACAGCAAAGATTGTTCCTCTTCATGGTGTTCCATTGGAAATAAGCTCAGACCGTGGAAGTATCTTCACTTCTCATTTCTGGAAAAGCTTTCAAGAAGCATTGGGCACTAAACTCCTGTTCAGCACAGCTTATCACCCTCAGTCTCAAGGGCAAGTCGAAAGAGTCAATCAGATTCTCGAGGATATGCTCAGAGCATGTGGTATCTCATTTGGCATGAAATGGGAGGATTGCCTTCCATATGCTGAATTCTCCTACAACAACAGCTACCAGGCAAGCCTAGGCATGGCACCATTTGAAGCACTCTATGGCCGCAGATGCAGGAGTCCAATCAATTGGTCTGGAGCTGGTGAACGTTCACTCTTAGGCCCTGACATTGTTAAGGAAGCCGAGGAGAAAGTTCGTATCATTCGTGACAATCTCAGGATTGCTCAGTCTCGTCAGAAGAGCTACTATGACAGCAAGCACAGGGATATGATCTATGCACCTGGTGACAAGGCATATCTCCGTGTAACTCCCCTCAGAGGCACTCATCGTTTCGGTGTGAAAGGAAAGCTTGCACCAAGATACATTGGTCCTTTCAACATCCTCTCAAGGCGGGCAGAAAATGCCTATCGTCTTGAACTTCCAGAAAAGCTATCCAAGGTGCACGATGTGTTCCACGTGTCACAGCTCAAGAAGTGTTTCAAAGATCCAGATCGTGCAGTTGATCATGATACCATCGAACTGCAAGATGATCTCTCTTATGAGGAGCACCCTATTCGTATTCTCGATGAGACCGAGCGTAAGACTCGCAACAAGAGCACAAAGTTCTTGAAAGTGCAGTGGTCGCATCATTCCGATAAAGAGGCAACGTGGGAGACCGAAGAGGATCTTCGCAAGAAGTATCCGGACCTTTTCATTTCTCAGTAGGAATCTCGGGGCGCGATTCCTTCAAGGGGGGGCGTTTTGTAACATCCCAAGTATGAAAATCATCCCCTTAGAATGTTTTTTGCATGTTTATTAAAGTATTGCATCATGTCATCATATTGTTTCCATGTTGTTTGCATTTGTTTCTTAATTGTTGCATTTGTTTTCCACCGTTTTCACAACTCAAATTCAAACCTTATTCAAACAATGGTTTCATACTTGCTCTGTTACAACATTTTGAATAAAAATCACAAATAATAACAACCATTTGGTTTCATGTTTTTCCATAGTGATCACTTGTGAAAATGATGGTTTTAAATCAATTATTTATTTTCCAAACACATTTAAAATTCAAATCCAAGCACCCAAAACAGAACCATTTTGAAATTATGTGGATACCAAAGCAAATCAACTCAAATTGTCTAATTACCATAGGGGTTACCCTATTTAAATGATTGGTTTCTATTAGTGATCTTTAATATTAAAAATTTCACCTAAATTGGTTTTAAATTCAAACAGTAAACAAAACTCAAACTTTTTGAAAATAAAAGTTCAAACCTGTTAGCAAATGACCTAAAAGGGTTACCCAAATTTTCTCCAATTTTTCACTAAGTCTAAACCTATCTTTTTCTCCCAAAACTAAACCCTACAAAAAAAACAGAAGGACAAAAAAAAAGAAGCAAACCAGCTGTTGCGCGCGGCAGATAACCAAGCCCAACCCACCTAGTCACTAACTAACCCGCAGCCCAGCCCGCTTCGCGCCTCGTACCGCTTTGAAATGCGTGCGGTACTTCTGTTTGAAGTACGGCAGCGCATCCAGAGCGCCACCGCGGCATCGACGGCCACTCGACGGCGATCCGAGCTCCTGCCGCGCCTATAAGTGCCCTAGGGGTCCGCGCCGTCAAACCCTAGCCCCCTAGGTCCCTGCTCCTCGCCTCCGCCGCCGTTCTCCACCCTCTGCCACCGTCTCCCCCTCTCTGAAGCTCCCTCCGGCGGCCCCTCTCTCTGAACCCCGATGGATTCCGTCATCACCGTGCACCACCAACCCACCTAGGCCACTGAAATCGAAAGCCCTCTCCTTCCACTACCACTTGGACACCGGAGCACCCCCGGAGGCGCACGGTGCCCTCGCCGCCATCCTCAGCCAGTCGCCGTCGAGCTCGCCGCTTCTCTGCAACCCCGACGCCTCCCGGTGAGCCCTCCGTGCTACCTCTCTCCCATCTCTCCCTCTGTTGCTTCCGTGCGTTTCCACCGCGTCCAAACACCCCACTGCACCCTAACTGCAACAAGCACGGCCGCGTATCTCAACGCCGGCGAGCCACCTCGTTACTGACAGTCGTGGAAGGATGAGTTCGTCAGGCAAAAAAATTCAGTTAAGCAGGCGAAGGAATGTTAACCTGTCCGCGTCGCTTACACTGTCAAACAACTGAACACAGCGCAGTGGTTGCGCCACTCTCTGAATCTCCTCGTGGTCGCGGGTTCGAGCCGCGGTCGCGCGGAATAAACCACACTTTTTTGAGCGCGCGCTGACACCCGTGGCCCACCCGTCAGCCGTGGTGGTTGCCACGCAAGCGCAAGGCGCGCCACGCTGGCCCCTGGCCCACGGGCAGTGGCTAGGGGTAGACAGCTGCGCCGTAATAAAAGTTTCTGCGCATTTCTGTTAACTCCTAATCATTTTAAATAACATATTTAAACCCTAAACTTTAAAATTTAATAACTTTTAATCTATAACCCCAACAAATAAAAGTTGTATATGTTTTCTGTTCCAAATCAAATGATCTTTCCAAATAATCTATTTGTGTACTGTTTTGAACTTTCAAATTGCAATTCAAATTTAAATTCAAATCATTCAATTGTATTTTGCTAAAATTCATAACTAATTCATAATAAATCCAAATCATGCAAATGAAATATGTTTTCAATGCTATTTCAAATAACCTATTCAAATATAAATTTTGTTTCATGGTTTGAATAATTTAAATTGCCTAAATAATTTAATATCTGTTTAATTCATTTAAATTTGATAAAATCATAACTTGCTCAAAATAAAATAATTTTAAACATGCAAAATATGTTTTCAAACCATCAAAGTGTGAACTTTTCAAATGTGAGTTTGAATTCATGTTTTGAACAAATAAAAATTCAATTAAATCCAAACTTGTTTTAAATTCATTTAAAACTTGTTTAATATTGTTTAATTCATAATTAAATTATCCTAATTCCAATTTCAACATTTGAAACATGTAATCCAGCTAAAATTTGATGTTCTTTTCAAATATAAACTTTGTTATTTGTTTTGAACAATTTAAATGGTTGGAAACAACAAATACTTGTGTGTCACCTTTAAGGCACCCAAAAATTCCCTAAATTAATAATAAAATTCTAAATTGCTACACCCTTTTTTAAATTGGTTCTAATGTTGTTATTTTGCTGTTTCCCTTTTGCATGCATCATACGAAACCACTAGCACCTGTTGATTAGTTGGAAAACAAATAATCTAACCAAAATCCATGGGCTTTTCATATGCAACTCAAAGTTGCATATGTGTCCATTTAAATTGTGTTATCATGTTATCTAGTTTATTTTGAGGCAACCATTAACTTGTCATGCATCATATTTGATTGTGCACTATGCCATGATAATGATTGTTTATATTTCTGCCTTGTTTGTTTGCTTCTTCTCGGATAGACGACGACGTTGATACCGACGATCTTTACGACACCCCTTCTGAGGATCTAGCTCAGTACCCGGCTACTGGGTTTGCAGGCAAGTTATCACTCACATGAACCATTGTGTTCCTCTCAACATTGGTTACCGATACTTTTCGTTGTCTATATTTGCTAGCCCTATGTATCGTTGCTTCTGTTACGAACCTATCACCTGACACCCTAAACCCTGATATTGCCACACCTATAGTCCTAAAACCCCGTTGCTTGGGCCCGTGTCTTACTAGCATGCTTAGGGTTGTTTTGCTCGAGTCTGTTATCCGTTACTTTCTGTTATTATATCTGCTATATTCTGGGGCTCGATGTTAAACAATAACCTGTTAATTTGAGGTAATAATAATGTGCTGATAAGGCACCGGCAGGAGGCCCGGCGTGGTTTTGAGGCCTGCTGGTGTCGACCCTAATAGGAAAAGGCTCTTGTCTACTGATCCATGATGAGCGCACTATCCGCATGTGGGAAGCGTGTATGGGCGCCCCCCTCAACTTGACTCGATCCGCATCTCGTCCAAATCACCACACTTAGTTCGGGCTTTCCATTTGATGCACGCATATGCAGGTACGAACCCGAGGCCAGGGTGGAACTTTTGTAGTCGGCATTTAGGGCGGCGTGGTCTTCCAGTGCTATGAGGGTGCTCCTTTTCTTCGGGGGGCTCGATTAGCCGCGCACGCACAGCACGTGGTGCTTTGGGCTTGATGCGAAGAAGAGTTGAGTTGTGTTGAGTGCCCCGCTTGGTGGGAAAGGCCTTCCCATCTGGCGGGTTATTCTTACGTGTACGGACAAATTGGTGCACCCCTGCAGGGATAAATCTTCTCGAGAAGCCGTGTTTTCCGCGGTTATGGTTGACTTGGTGAAAGTACTGGCTAACAAGTACTCAGAACAACTTACACCTAACTAATGATAACCTGACTAGTAATAGGCTTATTGACACAACAACTTGATCCATCATTAATCCAACTGTGTGAGTTATCCTCGGATTGCTTCTTGGGATAAGGGGCGAGATCCAGGATGGGTTTGATTGGTGGTTAGCTATAGTTGGTTACGATACGCTATCTTATCTCTTTCTGTTACACCGGAAGTTGTAGTATGTTCTGTAGTTGGTTAGTGCAGCCAGTTGCAGCATCTTTTACATCCCTTTCTTCCGTTGATCCCAAGTCATCTGTGCTTGGTGTTGACGGGTTACACTTTGGTGAATTGTGAGTCTTGCTTGCCAGTACGTTGTTGTACTGACCCCTTTGGGGCTGTGGTTTACGCAGACTACGGCTACGGCTACGATGACCACCAGGATGGCTACTTCGTGGAGTTTGACGAGACTGCAGACGAGTAGATAGCTGGACCAGGGCTGGATCCAGGACCTACGTGGATGGGCTTCGTCTTCTTTATTTTCCCGGCTTCTTAAGCCTATTTGGATTTGTCTGTACTCAGACCCCCCTTTGAATGCTTCCGCTGAGTTGTAATGATGCTATGTTGGGACATGTGTCCTCTGGATGATTGTATTTGCTATTCTCTGCCCTAGTGAGGGCCATTTGCAACTTATTTCAATCTTTTGTGTCTTAGAGGCATGTTGTGTTATCCTTTTGTTCAAAGCCGTTGACGTACCATGTGTGTATGGTATGAAGTACGTCAATGGTAGTGTCCTGATTTCTACGGGATAGTTTACATCGACGGTGAACAGTAACGGTTGGTTGTCTCACATAAGTGCTGGCCTACCCGTAAGGGGACGCGGGAGCCGTCAAGCCCCGTAATCCAATCAAAATACTGTTCAGTTCGTACGGTGAGTATCCTCTAGAAGTCCGGGTGCGACACCTGTGGAAGACTTGGGTACCACATTACCACCCAAGGAGGATCCTGTTTTTGATTAAAAACCTTTGCCTGATGATCTTAAATATGCTTATCTTGATGATAAGAAAATATATCCTGTTATTATTAGTGCTAAACTTTCAGGTGGAGAAGAGGAAAGATTATTGGGAATTTTGAAGAAACATCGTGGAGCTATTGGATATACTCTTGATGATTTGAAAGGGGTTCCTCCTACTATATGTCAGCATGCTATTAATATTGAACCTGATGCAAAGCCAGTAGTTGAACATCAACACCGTTTAATTCCTAAGATGAAGAAAGTGGTAAGAAATGAGGTATCAAAACTTCTTGATGCTGGTATTATTTTTCCTATTGCTGATAGTAGATAGGTGAGCCCTATGCATTGTGTCCCTAAGAAGGGAGGAATGACTGTTGTGCCTAATGAAAACAACGAGCTCATTCCACAAATAGTAGTAGTTGTTTATAGAATGTGTATTGATTTTAGAAAGGTTAATAAAGTTACTAAGAAAGATCATTATCCTTTACCCTTTATTGATCAAATGTTAGAGAGGTTGTCTAAGAAAACTCATTTTTGCTTTCTTGATGGTTATTCTGGGTTTTCTCAAATTGCTGTTCGGAAAACAAGATCAAGAGAAAACAACCTTTACTTGTCCTTATGGTACTTATGCTTATAGACGTATGCCTTTTGGTTTGTGTAATGCTCCTGCTACTTTTCAAAGATGCTTGTTTGCTATTTTTCATGGTTTTTGTGAAGAAATTGTGGAAGTATTCATGGACGATTTTTCTGTCTATGGATCTTCTTTTGATAATTGTTTGCACAACCTTGATAAAGTTTTGTAGAGATGTGGAGAAACTAATCTTGTTCTTAATTGGGAGAAATGCCACTTTATGGTAAATGAAGAATTGTTCTTGGACATAAAATTTCTGAAAGAGGTATTGAAGTTCACAAAGCTAAAGTGGAAGCCATAGAGAAAATGCCATGTCCTAGGGATGTTAAAGGTATTCGTAGTGTTCTTGGTCATGCTGGTTTTTATAGGAGGTTTATTAAATATTTCTCTAAAATATCAAACCCCCTTACTAATCTTCTTCAAAAAGATGTACCATTTGTTTTTTATGATGATTGTAAGGAAACTTTTGAAACTTTAAAGAAGGCTTTAACTACTTCTCCTATTGTTCAACCACCTGATTGGAATTTACCTTTTGAAATTATGTGTGATGCTAGTGATTTTTCTGTAGGTGATGTTCTTGGACACCGCGTAGATAAGAATTTGAATGTTATTCATTATGCTAGTAAGACTCTTGACGCTTCTCAAAAGAATTATGCTACTACTGAAAAATAGTTCATAGATGTAGTTTTTGCATGTGATAAGTTTAGGCCTTATATTGTTGATTCAAAGGTTACTATTCATACTGATCATGCTGCTATTAGATACCTTATAGAAAAGAAAGATGTTAAGCCTAGGCTTATTAGATGGGTGTTGCTTTTACATGAGTTTGATTTGCATATTGTGGATAGAAAGGGTGCTGAAAATCCTATTGCTGATAACTTGTATAGATTGGAAAACATTACTTTCGACCCTATTACTGTTAATGATAGTTTTCCAAATGAACAGTTGGCTGCAATAAAAGTAAAATCCCAAGATAGTCCATAGTATGCTGATTATGCTAACTTTATTGTTTCAAAGTATTTGCCTCAAACATTTACAGCTCAGCAAAGAAGAAAATTCTTCTATGATTTGAAGCATTACTTTTGGGATGACCCACATTTATATAAAGAAGGAGTAGATGGTATTATGAGAAGATGTGTCTCAGATACTGAACAACGTGAAATATTGCAAAAGTGCCATGGTAGTGCTTATGGAGGACATCACGCTGGAGATAGAACCACACAGAAGGTTCTACAATCAGGTTTCTATTGGCCTACTCTCTTTAAAGATGCACGTAAATTTATTTATCTTGTGATGAATTTCAAAGAGTAGGAAATATTTCTAGATGTAATGAAATGCATATGAGTTATTCTCTTGTTATTAAACCTTTTGGTTGTTGGTGAATTGACTTTATGGGTCCTTTTCGTCCTTCGAATGGTTACACTCATATTCTTGGTGTTGTTGATTATGTTACTAAGTGGGTAGAAGCTATACCTACAAAAAGTGTTGATGGTGAGACCTCTTTAAAAATGCTTAAGGATGTTATTTTCCCTAGGTTTGGTGTGCCTAGATATCTTATGACTGATGGAGCTTCTCATTTTATTAATGGTGGTTTTAGAAAAACCCTTGCTAAATATGATGTTAATCATAGAATTGCCTCAGCTTATCATCCTCAAACTAGTGGGCAAGTAGAATTATCAAATAGAGAAATTAAATTTATCTTGCAAAAGACTATTAATAAATCTAGAAAGAATTGGTCAGATAAGTTGAATGGTGCTTTATGGGCTTATAGAACTGCTTATAAAAATCCTATGGATATGTCTTCCTATAAAATGGTTTATGGAAAAGCTTGTCACTTCCCTTTAGAATTAGAACACAAATCTTATTGGGTAGTGAAAGAATTAAATAAGTATTTTAAACTTGCTGGTAAGAAAAGAATGCTTGATTTGAATCATCTAGATGAATGGAGATGTGAAGCTTATGAAAATGCCAAGCTCTTTAAAGAGAATGTTAAAAATGGCATGATAAAACAATCCTTAAAAGAGATTTTCATGTTGGTGAGAAAGTTCTATTGTATCGGTCTCGTCTCAGATTTTTTGCGGGAATTACTCCCCCGATGGGAAGGACCTTATATTATTGAAGAAGTGTATCGTTTGGGTGCAATAAAATTTTCTTCCCTAAAAGATAACACTACACAAGTGGTAAATGGATAAAGACTCAAACATTATATTTTTGGGGATTCCTATGATGAAGATGTTGATGTTATTCAAGTAATGACTCCGGAGAAGTTCATTAGAGGGAAGATTCCAGGATCTACAGAGTCTGTTTTGGAATAGGTAACAGTTGTGTTAAGAAAAAGTTCGTGGATTACCTTCCAAGTTATAAATTATTGGTTTTTGGAAAATATGAAAAATACCGAGCCGAAGAAGAGTTGGAGATGGTGCCCGGAGGCACCACACCACCTGGGGTCGCGGGTCCACCCTTGGTCGCGCCACCCTATGGTGTGGGAGCCTCTGAGCCCCTCTCTGACTTGTTTTTGACCTGGACCTTCCTTTCGTTACGCATATTTTTGCTATATAACCCCCCGGACCCCCCGAGGTCCGTATATCGTTTTATCGTCGTGTTTCTATTTCGAGTTGTTTCTGCGAGGATCTGTTTTCAGTTTTAGAAGCATCATGACCTCCGCTAACAACAACAAGGGGAAGGAGACAATGGAAGATGATCTCCAAGGTCTCAAGCGCAAGAATACGGATCAGGGCGTCAAGAGAGAAGCAAAAAGGACGTCGTCAAGGAGTGTTTATTCTTGTAGCGTGCAGGGACCAATACCATCAGTTCCGGGCCTCAGTCCCGTCCCTGGAGTAGAGGAAGCTCTTTGGGTTGCAGATGAGTTTTGTGAACATTATCGAGCTTTAAGGACGGAGGTAGAGATTCTTCAAGAGAAAAACGACAGGTTTCGTGAGATGTTGCAACGTTTCCACGCCTTGCTTGAGAAGAGTGTATCACCACCACCACCGAAGAATTGATTCATCATTGGTATTGGCATCCCCTTCTCTTGTTCCAAGCTTGGGGGAGTGTCGCGGTATCACCTTTATATTTCACCCTTTTTACCTTTTAGTAGAGTCATGTCGTGAGTAGAGAAAATATCATATAGTATGGTTTGCAGTATGGAAGTATCTCTCTCTAGTTGGTTATCGTTGTATCCCTTGGTTTGAGTTGCCGTAATGAAATATTAATGAGAAGTTTCATCATCTACTTGTTCTACTTTATTTTAGTTTGCAATTTTTGTTATGTGATTGATCTTGCTATTGGTATTGGTATCAATTTTGGAGCTTCAAGATAATCTAGTTGATTTTAGCAAACTTAGCATTGGTCAGTAGCAACAATACGTTGAGACTTAAGTAGAAAAAAGGGATTTGCATGTAGATATATTATTCCATGATGTTTATTTCTTGTTAGCTCATAAGTTTAGTATTCTCAAATAAGTTTGTTTGCACCTTCAAAGAAGATTGCATGATTGGCTTTATCATATATGTTTTTTGTTTGTTTTACTTTGATTCTTACGCTTGCTACCCAACCTTGCTAGCCAAAAAACTGTACTAAGAGGGAATGATTCTCGTGCGTCCAAACCTTGAGCCCCAAAACCTTTCCATTTGTGTCCACCATACCTACCTATATGTGGTATTTCACCGCCACTCCAAGTAAATTGCGTGTGTGCTACCTTTAAACCTTCAAAATTACACCTGTTTTAGCTCATGAGGACGCAAATAGAGAATATTTATCTCACTTGTTGATTGGATTTCAGACCCTGAACTAGTGGATTCATTCACTTATCCAAATGCTAGAAGATATGGCAGCGGGGTTCCCAGCCCCAAATAATAACACAAATTCTCTTCACTATTTTTGCCCCTGATTTATCAGTCAAAGCATAATTGTGTAAACAAAAGAGAAGAGGGATGACCTTCTATACCAGTTGCGTCCTTCAATGGGAGCCGATCTTGTGAAGTCTAGTTGGCTTGTGACGTACTGTATTTTCTGTCTGTCATTCATTGACATAAACATACACCTCTCAAAATTTAGACACTCCTCCATGGTTTGTGATTGTTGGTAGGCACCCGACGATTCGGTTAGCCATGGTTTGTGTAAGAAAGGTTGGGAGGAGTGTCAACCATTTTGTACCTCTGTTTTACAAAATAAAAGCTCTAGCACATGAGTGATCAATCCCTCTGCGAAGGTCATGTCTTTTACCTTTATGTTGAGTTAGTAAACCTACTTTTTTCTGTCTTAAGCAAGCATTTGAGTAGTTGTGATTCATCCAACTATATGTTGATTTACTCAATCATGTTCTTTATTCTTCCTTGTTTCTACAAAAGCTTTTATATGTTTGAATACCACTTTGTAAGTTAACAATGTCTGCAGAGAGACTGTTATAATTGAGCATGATAAACTCTGCAATATAGCTCTAGTATAAAGACTCTGATCGAAAGATAAGTACACTGTTAATTGTTCTCTGGCCAAGAACGAAGTTTGCCTTTACCAATTCTGATTTACTTTTTGCACCTTTATTGTTCCTCTACTTGTTTCAAGTTTGATTATATGAGAGGAAGTTGTTGTCTAAAATGACTTGTTCTTTGTTAGATGTGATGCCTCTTGTCCGTATTTTATTTATCGTCACCTCACTCCATAAACTTGTGGTCATGTTTACTGAATTCAGTTTCGCTTAGGGACAAGCGAGGTCTAAGCTTGGGGGAGTTGATACGGCCATTTTGCATCACCGTTTATATTGTTATTTTCTGTTATTCATCGATATATTTCATGTTATGATGCATCACTTATTTTATTTTATCTTATTTTCCATGTTTCATAATTTTTGGAGAATAAACACCGGGACCAAAAATCTGATGGAAAAAGCACCGTCGGGATACCCTATTTCAGAAGATCAGAAGAAGAGGGGGACACTGGAGATTTCTTAGAATTCAGATGAGGGAGCCAGCCACGAGGAGAGCCGTAGGGGGGCCACCAGGGGCCCACACCACCAGGTGGCGCCCTCCCTCCCCTTGGCCGCGCTGCCAGGTGGTGTGGCCACCCTAGCCCACCTATGGTCGATTATTTTCGCGTACTTGACCCCCAGGGAACCCTAAGCCCCGGACTATCATCAAAGAATTATTCCGCCACCGCCTCGGGGCGGAAAACACCAGAGAGAGAAAAGCTCTCCGACAGGGAGAAATCTGTCAGGGAAATTCCTCTCCGCGGAGGGGAAATCATCACCATCGTCGCCGTTATCGCTCCAGGCATCATCAAGATCGTCATATTCATCATCATCACCAGCAACACATCACCCTCATCATCCAAATATTCAATCATCAAAGCTTGGGGATTCCCAAGGCATCCCTTCTTTTTCCATGTCTAGCTAAAAGGCGTTAAAGAAAAGCACTTCTTGGGAGATAACCCATGATTTTATTTTTGCATTGTTTTTCTATGTTTTCTTTGAGTCAAGGTGTTGTATACTTCTGTAGAAACTCCTTTGTATCTTTATTTTCATGTATTAGTTGTGCTAAGTAAAGTTTCTAGCGAACGTTAGTATTGGTTTTGTATTTCTGCGCATGAAACAGATTTCTGCTGTCCACCGTATAAAATCTCATAATTCACAGAAAGGTCAAAATGACCTGAAATTTTTTGAGCTTATTCCTCAGCTAATTCTAGAAATTTTCGTTCTTTGCGTTTTTTGATTGAGCAACTTAAGTGCCCCGAAAAAGTTTGTCATTACAGACTGTTCTGGTCTTGGCAGATTCTTTCTTTTTACTTGCATTCTCTCTTTTACTATGTCGAGTAGATTTCTTTGCTTCACGAAAGATCAGTGGTTGTAGCTAATGTTTAAAAGTATTAATAACACTTGTGCCCATGCATAACACATGAATTTTTGATTGTGCACTAACCCTTTAATGTGAATTACTTTGAGTGTGGTGTGAAGGAAGTTTTCAAGGGTGAAGAGAAGAGGGTGATATAATGTGATCAAGAAGAGTATAAAGCCAAAGCTTGATGCTCCCGTGGTTCATCCCATCGAATTCTAAGAAGACTCAAGCGTATAAGCTTGGGTATTCCCAAGGCATCCCCTTCTTCATCAACAATTTATCAGGTCACTTCTAGTGAAGCTATATTTTTATTCGGTCACATCATATGAATTTTACTTGGAGCGTCTCTTTGTTTTCTTTTATTTTACTTGATGCAATAAACTTAGTTGGAACCTATCATTCTTGTGTGGGATAGAGACACGCTCCATTTTCATTGCTTAGAACAATCTAGTTTTCATTCTTACTGTTCTGTGAGTGTTCACTTTTTGCTAGTACTGTGTTTAGCTCTTGTTTTCCTCTTGTGTTTTGTTCAGAGCTTGTTAGTTTGCTTCAGTTATATATGATTATCTCTCTGGTCTTTGATGAATATTATCTATCAGAGTTGTTTCAAACAAGTTAATTGGTGTTGGAGAAGAGTAAAATATTTCGTGCTTATAACGGTACAAATAGAAAATTGTTTAGACTGTGGCTAGACTTTATCATGTCATGTTGGATGTTATTTTAATTCTATGCTTAGTAGTTATTATTGTAGAATGAATTGTCTCAAATGTCTGAGAGTGCTTAATGTGCCATTGAAAGAATCATGAGTTGTTTTTATCACATTGAAGCATAAATTGTTGTGGTGTTCTCCTTCGAAGGATTTATTTGGTTGACTTGGTGCATGCTTACACCATGTTTATGACTACAAACAGTCACTTATAGCCTCTATGATCATTTAGTTTTTGACTTGTGATACCATTTATGATTTGATTAATAATGTTTTTGTCGTTATGCATGATTATGTCCATTATTGCTCTCTTAATTTGTCGCTCCCAGTCTCTTGCTAGCCTCCACCTGTACTGAATATAAGCTCTACTCGTGCATCCAACTCCAAAAAATCAAAGTTTGCCAAATGTGTCCACTATACCTACCTACATGTCGTATTTAACGGCCACTCCAAGTAAATTTTCCATGTGCTACCTTTAAACTTCCAAAATTATTCCTGTTTTGTGCCCCTGTTTTAGCTCATGAGGAAGTAGTAGTTGGGTTTGTTGTCTTCCATACTATTTAAGTACCCTGACTTGCATGCTTCATCTACTCGTCATTAATTTTTCAAAGAGCTGGTTAGACCATTATAACATCAAAAGGCTAAACAAATAAATAGGCACTCCTCCATGGTATGAGATTGTTGGCAGGCACCCGAGGATTCGGTTAGCCATGGTTTGTGAAAGCAAGGTGGGGAGGAGTGTCATACTATATAAAGAGCATGCTATAAATTCTTAATATAAATAATTCGGAACCGCTATCAACTTGTTTAGTATGGAAGATGACAAGAACTCTATTACCATTCATTGACATAAGCATACATCTCTCTAAAAAATTGTTTTCAATACCTCTGTTTTAATAAAATAAAAAGCTCTAGCACATGAGTTAATCCCTGCTTCCCTCTGCGAAGGGCCTTTCTTTTACTTTTATGTTGAGTCTTCATCTTGTAACTTTATGCACAGTTAAGAGAGCGTAGTTCCCATTCTGAGTTTAATGTGCATTTATCCCCAAAAAAAATATTAATTGATTCATTGTGTATTATTACTTGCTCTCAAACTATGTGTTCTAGTCATACACTTGAACTTTGAAGGTGTCCTGGCATTTATATTTTTCCCCACTCTTAAGGACAAGCGAAATATCACTTTTCTATGTTTACTTTATGCTCGAAACAAACATATAACTTTCAAGTGCATTATTATTCATGATCTTTTATTTGTGTTACTTTTCATGTTGCAACATAGTTGCAAAGTTATATTGTCGGAATTATATCTATCATGCCTATGTTTAGAGTACTTTGACCTCAGCTTGCAATGGTTTTACAATAATGTTGATCAAGTTTGTGTTGGCTGCATGTCACCTCAAAAATTATTTTGTTATCACTTACCTACTCGAGGACGAGCAGGAGTTAAACTTGGGGATGCTGATACGTCTCAAACGTATCTATAATTTTTGATGCTCCATGCTTATTTTCTACCAATTGTCCTATGTATTTACTGTCGTTTTATATTATTTATTGGACTAACCTACTAATGGTTGCAAAGTGCACAAGTTCTTGTTTTACACTTTGATGTGTAGGAATTAATAAGAAAACACAAAAGGAGACTTGTTGGATGTTAAACATGCATGTACGTGTATAGGATGGGTTTGTATGATGTACGTGTAGAGTCTCTCTCCCCCTGTATTTATTGGGTGATTAGACCAGTCACACCCCTTGTACCTATATATGTGCTATGTGCACGATCAATGCAAAAATATCTATCGATGCACCCAAACCAATCTAACATGGTCTCAGACAACGTATCGGTCATCCCTCGCTTCCGCCTACCCTAGCCGCCGCCTCGGGCCGCCGCCGCCGCTCCACGTCGCCGCTACCCCGCGTCGGGCCGCCGCCGTCGCGGCACAACCCCAGACACCGCACCATACTCCTCTCGCGCCGCCGCTCCTTCTCCTCCCCGCATTGCCGCCATGTCCGTCGCCTCCTCTCGCACCAACCCGTTCGCCGGCCCCGATCCCGCCGTCATCCTCGACGTCAACATCCGGGATCGTGTCCCCGTGACCCTCGATGCCACCAACTCCTCGTACTACGCCTAGAAGACGTACTTCTCGCTTCTCTTCCGCGAGGAGAACCTCGTGGATCACATCGACGGCTTCGTCGACCCTCGTGCCATGGAGGATGACCCTGAGTGGACCGCGATCAAGGTCATGCTCATTCGCTGGTTCTTCACCACCATCTCGAGGGACCTATTTCACAACGTCATCAACGACGGTGATGATGCACGCGTCGTGTGGGTTAAGCTCATCAGCCTCTTCACCGACAACAAGCTCCAGCGCCACGTATTCTTGCAACAAGAATTTTTTTACTGCCATCACGACGACAAGTCCATTGACGAGTATTGCCGCTGCCTCAAGCAGTTGGCGGATGAGCTGCGTAACATCGGTGCCAAGATCGACGACGGTCTTCTCCTCAGCACGCTCACCGTGGGCCTCAACGAGGATTTTGGCAATGCCACCGGCAACCTCACCTTGATGGTGGATCCTTCCTTTCCCAAGTTTGCGGCATATCTGAAGCTGGAGGAACGCCGAATGAAAGGAGTGAAGAAACGCGTGCAGCATCACGCCCTCGTCGCCGACACCTCTCGTGGCGCACCGCCACCTACCGCCCCGCCCGCACCACGGCCGTAGCCGCAGCCCACCCCGCCGCGAGGGTACTACACCGCCCCCCACGCTGCTCCTCAACAGCAGTCCGGCGGGCGCCGAGGTAACCGCCGCGGGAGCCGTAGACCGCTGCTGCAGCAGGCGCACGGGGACGGTCAGGCGTCGGGAGGGGGAGGGGACGCCACGTCCGCACCATCCCTCCCCGCCGTGGACCTATGGCGCCAACCCATGGACGGGTGTCCTCCACGCCTACTCCATGCGGGTGCCCCGGGCACCCGCACCGAGTCTATTCGGGGCCCATCCGTCGACTCACTAGGCGTACCTCGTCGGGCATGCCGCTGCACTGCACGGCGCCCCATACCCGGCCCCCAACGCTGCGCCCCATGCCGCCCCCTACCCGGCCTTCCATGCACTGCCGGCCGCAGGTGGCTACAACGCTGCGCCAGCCTACGGCGGGTACTACCCGCCCCAGTTGCCGCCTTCGTGGGATCCCGCCCTACTCGCCATGTTGCACTCGGTGCCCTCCCCCAGCAACTACGGTGGCAGCGGTGACTGGCAGATGGGCACGGGCGCCACTGCTCACATGACATATCATCCCGGTAACCTTACGTCTTCCACTCCCGTCCATACTTCTACTCGTATCACCGTCGGTAACGGTTCCTCCTTGCCCATTACACATGTCGTTCATAGGACTTTTCCATCCACCTCTACTCATATTACCATGTCTAATGTCCTTGTCTCTTCTAACCTAGTCACAAACCTTGTTTCCGTTCGTCGCCTTACTCATGAGAATCCCATTACCGTTGAATTTGACGCTGTTGGTTTTTCTGTGAAGGACGCCCGTACACGGATGGTTCTCCACCGATGTGATAGCCCCGACGAGCTCTACCCAGTGCATTATTCCACCACTACTACCACCCTTCCTGCCACCTTGGGCACTAGTGTCGATCTCTGGCATACTCGTCTTGGTCATCCCAACTCCACCGTTTTGCATCAGATTTTTCAGAGTTTTTCATTCTCATGTAATAAAGTCGAACACCATACTTGTGAGGCATGCCATCTTGGCAAGAACGTTCGTCTTCCATTTAGCGAGTCTACCACTATTCCACTTTCCCGTTTCATTTGTTGCATATTGATGTTTGGACGTCCCCGGTTTCTAGCAACACGGGTTATCTATATTATTTGGTGATATTGGATGATTTTTCTCATTATGTGTGGATGTTTACCCTACATCACAAATCCGACATTCTCGCCCCCCCCACTACCTTTTATTCCTATGTCGCCACTACCTTTTATTCCTATGTCGCCGCTCAGTTTGGTCGTCCTATCCTTGCGCTTCAAACTGACAACGGCAAAGAGTTTGACAATGCCGCCATCCGCCACCTACTTGCGTCTCACGACACCATCCTCTGTCTCACTTGTCCTTACACGTCCCAGCTAAAAGGCCGCGCTGAGCGCGTCATTCGCGCTCTTAACGACTGTGTCCGCACGTTGCTCTTTCACTCCAACGTGCCCCCTAGGTTTTCGCCGGATGCCCTTGCCACCGCCACACTTCTTCTTAACATTCGCCCATGTCGTCCACGCTGGAACTATGCCCCTCATCAGCTCCTCTTTGGTGTACCCCCATCCTATGACGGTCTCCGCATTTTCGGTTGTCTCTGTTATCCCAGCACCGCGTCCACCGCTCCTCATAAACTCGCTCCATGGTCGGTTCATTGTATATTTCTCGGTTGCCCCTCTAATACCAAAGGTTACCGGTGCTATGATCCAGTGTCCCGCCGTGTGTACATATCACGGCACGTTTACTTTGATGAGATGGTGTTTCCGTTTCAGCAGGTACCTTCACCATCGGCACCCTATCCAGACACGGCTCGCCCCTTCCACCACACATGGCGGGCCGCATCCTCGCCACCGGCCTCGGCAGAGCCCTCCAGCAGCGCCGCGGCCCTGGATGCGCCTGCGCCCCCCGTGCCCTCGGCGCCTTCGGAGCCCGGCTTGACTTCCGCCTCGCCGGTCTCCTCTTCGTCTACGCCCGCCATGGCTGCACCTCTCACCAGCGTGTTCACACGGGCTTGGACGGGGACGTTTCGTCCTAACACGCGTTACATTGCCGCCGAGTACGCCCGTGATGCGTCTAGCTCGCCTCCGTCGCCACTGCCCTCCTCCACTCGCGCAGCCCTTCGGGATCCAAACTGGCTTACCGCCATACGTGAGGAGTTCGACGACCTGCAGCGCAGCCGCACTTGGAAGCTTGTCCCGCGACCCCCTCATGCCAATGTTATCACTGGCAAGTGGGTTTTTCGCCACAAGACTCGCCCCGATGGTTCTCTTGAGCGCTATAAGGCGCGCTGGGTGGTGCGCGGTTTTCGCCAGCGCGCCGGCGTGGACTTCACTGACACCTTCGCCCCGGTTGTAAAACCGGGAACAATCCGCGCCGTTCTACATCTCGCTGCCTCTCGCGCCTGGCCAGTTCACCAGATCGATGTATCCAATGCCTTCTTGCATGGACATCTTGCCGAACAGGTGTTCTGTCAGCAGCCTACTTGTTTCGTCGACGCCGCCTATCTGGACCACGTGTGCCTTCTCTCCCACTCTCTTTACGGGTTAAAGCAGACGCTTCACGCTTGATACCAGCGGATTGCGGCCTTCCTTCAGCAGCAGGGGTTCCGGTCCACTCGGTCCGATGCCTCCCTGTTTGTGTATCACCAGGGAGCCGACACCGCGTACCTTCTCCAGTACGTCGACGACATTATCCTGACTGCTTCCTCGCCAACACTCTTGCAGCATATTACAGTTCGGTTCAGTACTGAGTTTTCCCTCAAGAACTTGGGGGCTCTCCACTACTTCCTCGACATCGAGGTAGTCCGCCGCGACACTGGCTTCTTTCTGCATCTACAGAAGTATGCGCACGAGCTTCTGGAGCGAGCAGGCATGCTTAATTGCAAACCTGCTTCCACGCCTGTCGATACGAAGGCAAAGGTGTCCGCCATCGAGGGCTCTCCGGCGTCTGATGGTCCCTTTTACCGCTCCATCATTGGTGCTTTTTAGTATCTCACGCTGACATGGTCGGGTCTTCAGTATGGTGTGCAGCAGGTGTGTCTCCACAGGCACGCCCCACGTGACACTCATTGGGTCTTGGTGAAATGGATTATCCGGTACATCCGTGGCACCATGGCCATGGGGCTCACCCTGACGGCATCTTCTGATACCAGCGTTGTCGCCTACTCCGACACAGACTGGGATGGGTGTCCTGACACTAGACGCTCCACTTCAGGATACTGCATCTACCTTGGCCCCTACTTGATCTCGTGATCGTCTAAGAGACAACCCATGGTTTCACGCTCGAGCGTCGAGGCCGAGTACAGGGTTGTGGCTAATGCTGTTGCCGAGTGTTCCTGGCTACGACAGCTTCTACAAGAATTGTTATGCGAGGTTCCCAAGGCCACGATTGTCTACTGCGACAACGTCACCGCGGTGCACGTCTCGGCTAATCCTATTCATCATCGCCAGACGAAGCATATTGAGCTCGACATCCACTTTGTTCGGGAGCATGTCGCCCTTGGTCGTGTTCGAGTTTTGCATGTACCCACCGATCAGCAGTTCGCCGATGTGATGACGAAGAGCCTTCCTACCTCGACTTTTGAAGACTTTCGATCCAGTCTTTGCGTCACCGGCGACGCTTCGACTGCGGGGGGTGTTGAACATGCATGTACGTGTATAGGATGGGTTTGTACGTTGTACCTGTAGAGTCTCTCTCCCCCTGTATTTATTGGGAGATAGACCTGGTCACACCCCTTGTACCTATATATGTGCTATATGCACGATCAATGCAAACTATCGATGCATCCAAACCAATCTAACATTGGAGGAGGACTATGACTTTCCTGAAATCTGTCCACCAACAGTTTTTAGATATCGTTAGTTTGACCCTCAAAGACAATGTCAATTGAAGATCAAATCGCCTACAAAGTTGTTGGGAATTTCCATAGCTTTTATTTAAGCCCAAGAACTTCCCAATCCGAGTTCGTATGTGACCTATGGACCCATTTTACTGGAGAAAAAAATATCTTATTACGGGAATCAGTGACGTGATTGAGTCCAACTCTTACCATGTTTGATGGATTCGGCCAATACACGACTTTGGGGCCTCATTAGGGCCGAGAAGGGTCCCTAGGAAGGTTCTAGAGGTGCCTAAGATCCCTTGTATCAAGGGGCCATCCATCGGAGGGCCGGGGAGCATTTTCCCATCACATAAAAGGAGAGGAAAACCCTAATTCTTAGACGGCCACCAAAAGCCACGAATTTTGCCTCCCATGGCCTCATCTCCATGGGGTGGGGATCATCTACAGCACCAAGAAGCCATGGAGGAAGAGGGCTAAGGGGCGGCGCTCCCCCATGATGGCCGGCCGGCGCAGGAGGAGCCCCCTACGTCACCGGCGGCCACCGGCGCCGCCCTGAACCTCACGTGCTGCCGCTTCTCCATCCTCTCCACCGTCTTCACCGCCATATCCATCGCCAATTCCTCCTTGTATACAGTGGTTCATCCTCCCACACACCTCTGTACCATCCTATGTAAACATGGTGTTTGGCGTTATAAATTATTTGCAGATGATCTATTGCATCTATGTCATGTTTGTGTAGATCCCTTTTGTCATATGATTGATTGTTGAATCTCTATGGATGATTTGAACTATATATTAAATTTGTTACAGTCCTATGGTGCCATCATATGTTTATGTGCACATGGATCACATCATAGGGTTTGTAGTATGTGGAGAAAGCTAGAGGGGGGCCGCTTGAGTGACAAAAACATGAGCCCCAATCTAGTGATTAAAGCATATGGGATAAAGATGACCTTTTGATCTTAATGCTATGGTTGGGTATTTTTACCTTAATGTATCTTCTAGTAGTTAAGGATGTTTTCTAGAGTTCCAGTCATAACTACTTGCAATCATTGGATAGTGAGAGCTTGTTAGCTTTGCCTCTCTCGCATAAAAGAGGAATATAATCCTTGTATTTGATTATTTGATCATGGACAAATCCATCACACTTTCCACCACTTCTCCACACTCATGTTACTGTTAGTTTATAATCATTTTATATACTTTATTGCTGCAGCAACTAACTTTACTTTCATGTATTTATTATCTTGCCAAACTATCTTGTTTACCCGTATTGTTACTCTAGTTTTATTTCTTAGATATTGCAAAACGTTTAGTGTGCGTAGAGTTGTATCAGTGGTTGATAAAACTTGAGAGAATACTTATCCTATCTTTAGCTCCTCGTTGGTTTCGACACTCTTACTTGTCGAAAGACTACACACAATCCCCTATACTTGTGGGATATCAACCGGCTGCCGGCTTCCCGAGCTCGCCGCCGTCGACTCTCACTGTCCCTGACCACGCCGTCGCTTCCATCGCGCTCAGGGTGAGATCCTGAACCTCACGGTGCCCTTCGCTCGTTCGATTGCATGCCGTAGCGCGTTGTAGACGTTCACCGCCGTCCGCCGTCGCATAAACTCGCCGTTGGGCTCCTCCGGCGACCATATGTTCAAGCCGACGCCACCCACACGACCACCTCAGTCTGTTGAAGCTCCCATGTGCCTCCAGTTTGTGAATTGCGCGGTAAATCGAAGGATCCGTGACGAACAGAGGAGTTCATCATGTCCGGACGTCATCGTGGGTCCTTGTTGTCAGCGATTTATCAATTATGAAAATGATTTATAAAAATAGAAATCCTTGATAGTGGTCCCCACCCTTTAATAATTACAGAAAATGGTTCAATTTTGTAAAATCAATAGCTTTTATCATGGTATTCAGAGTAATGTGAAAAAGATATCATATTTTTATAAAAATAAATCCTATTTGTTTATGTCATTTACAAACATGTTTGAATAATTTGAATTTTGACAACTATTTTGAATGTGTTTAAATTCATTTAAAAATGGAGAAAATAATGTTTTATTCCATAAATTCAGAAACTTACAAGTTTTATACCAAAATGCTCAGAATGACAAATGCAATGCATTCATTATGTTGTCAAAACCATATGAGAACTTTAAGTGGACTCACTTTTAGAATTGCCCGAAGTGCCCTATAGGTCCATTTCGGGGTTAATTTCACTAAAATTGCATAATTGCCATATGAACCTTAGTAACTTACTACACATGTTTCATGGCTCTAATTCAATGCATTAACATGTTCATGCATAAAACATAAATATTGCGTATTGCATCGATGCCATGATTGATTGTTGTTCTTATTTTCGGTGTTTGACCCTCCTCGATACAACGTGATCCGAAGAGAAGATCGACAAAGGCCTTGGCAAATACCTGATCTTAACCGACAAGTAAAGCACTTATTACTGAAGGCTTTATATGGTTTTATTGAAGCAAGGCAAGCATAACCTATTACTTGCTTATATATGTTTTCGAACGACTTTTGCTTCTCGTACATTGCATTCGATTCCAATGTATCTTCTGTCAATAGATAGAGTTCTCCTATATACTGCATCGCCTCAATATCTTGATCCACTGCTCCTAGCTGCCATAGATTTGCTTGTGCGCGTCGCCAGAGCCTCAAATCTGCTTCGCTTAGCCATACGTGTTTGTTTAGCTCTGCTCCATCCAGTTGATGATTCAGAGCTGCGAGAACCTAGTATGATATGAATATGATGATGTGGTAAGATGAGCATTGTGTGGTTAACTTTACTAGGGCTTGGACGGGAGGCCACTTGGGAAGTGGTTGTTTGTCTTATACTCGCCAACCCTAGGATTAAGGTCTCGGGCGGAAGCCAAGACTGAGCTTGCAACCACACACGGGGTCTAAGTAACCGCACTCGACCAACTAACTTGTTTGGCCAGATCCATGAGTTACGTAGTTTGAGAGTTCCATTCGGCAACACAAATAAAACTTTTAAAACATTTTGAAAAAAATGCTCCGCTAGGGCGTGACCGGGGCCAAGTGATGGACGTACATGGATCTTGACCCCACCTCACAGAGAAAGGTGTCGTCAGGAGGATGGTCAACTCCATGTTGACGGGGTGGCCATGTCTTGGGTTGACTCATGGATAGGGTCGGGTAAGATAAAGGTTGTGGCCAACCACTCCTCTGCCGACACATCATCGGAAGTGTGCCAATAGCTTGGCATTAAGAGTCAGATGGTACGTGTGGGTAAAGTGTACATCCCTGCAGGGTAATCTTTTCGAAAAGTCGTGTGCACGGTTAAGGACGACTTGGTGACTGTAGATACCATAGATAACATGAACGAGATACTAAAACCTGTTGACAACGAATGAAGGGTGTCTCCTCAGAGATGTCGAGAGGGGTGATCCTTGTAGCATGAGATACTAGAAAATGATTCGATGGAATGAAAAGATGATGATTTCAGTATTTGAGTAGGCTTCCTCATCTTTTTTGAAAAATACTCCATGACATGTGCTATTCTTCCTCGATTTGGAAAACAAAGATTGCTTTAAGCGAATTAACCTTCATAAAACTCTTTTCGAAATAGCGGATATATAATAGGTTAACTAAGTCTTGTTGAGTACCTCCCGTACTCAAGTTTTCTTAAATTTGGTTCAGGTGAAGTTCTCACAGTGGTGGTGATCTCAACATGGACATCGACGAGTAGTTTGGGGTTCCCAGGTAGCAGCCTTGATGGGCTGGGACGTCGCCTTATGTTGCGGCCTCTTAGGCCTTTTTCGTTCTTGTTGACTAGCAACATAATTTGGCTTCCGTTGTCTGGTGTAATGTTGGGTCATGTGACCTCTGGTTGTAAGCTATACTCTAGTAATACCTGCTTGATACAACTTTATGTCTAGAGTTACTGCTTTGATCGATTGTTGATTTCGAGCTCATTGTTATACAGTTTTGGCTATGCCTGCGTAGTTATAGCAGTCGAGGGGTTGCGGAGTTGATGATCCATTTCTGAGCACGCCTGCCGATGTGATTCGGCCTGGGCTTGGTAACCCTAGTAACCCTTGATTGTTGTTGCACTTCCTGGACACATAGCATCTCTGTATAGCTTTGGTCCCATTCCTTCAGTTTCATACGACTCGTGGACGCTTTGATATGCATAGTTGGTTATGACTAGCATGGACACAAGGAGTAGTAGTACCGATGGTATCCGGCCTACGTGCCGATGAATCTGGTCTACCTGCTGCTGTTTGTTGTGGCCGGGGCTGGTAACCCCGAATCCCTTGTGGGTCCATGACTAGGAGCGCATAACAGTATGCATACCTCTGGGTCCGGGTCGCAGCAGGTGCAGAACTGACTACCGTTATTGGATCTCATGAAAATAATGTTTGAGATTACGACTAGCCATGAAAATCCCAAATACCATTTTCTGCCAATGTGGGTAGCATTTCTTGGATGTTGCCAACACCTCACTGGCATAATAGACTGTCCTTTGTTCCAGCTGCTCTTTGCTTTTTTTTGTGCTCGTTCCACCATCGCCACTTCGCTGACTGCGCTGACTAATTTTGGTCAGGTGAAGTTCTCACTCCAGTGGTGGTTTCAACGCGGACATCGACGAGTAGTTTTGGGATTCCCAGGTAGCAGCCTGGAATCTATGGGTTGGGACGTCGCCTTATGTTGTGGCCTCTTCGGCCTTTTTGGTTGTTGTTGACTAGAAACATAGTTTGTCTTCTGCTGTCTGATATAATGTTGGCTCATGTGACCTATGTTTGTAAAGCTATACTCTAGTAATACTTGCTTTATACAGCTTCATGTCTAGAGTTACTGCTTTGATCGGTTGTTGGTTTTGAGCTTATTGTTATATATTTTTGGCTATGCCTGTGTTGTTGTCGCAGTCGAGGGGTTGTGGAGCCGATGATCCATTTCCGAGCACGCCTGCCGATGTTTACTAGGCCTGGGCTTGGTAACCCCAGTAACCTTCGATTGTTGTTGCACTTCCTGGACACATAGAATCTCTGTATAGCTTTGGTTATGTTCCTTCAGTTTCATACGACTCGTTGACGATTTGATATGCATAGTTGGTTATGACTAGCATGGACACAAGGAGTAGTAGTACCCAGGTTATCCGGCCTGCGTGCCGATGAATCTGGTCTACCTGCCGTTGTTTATTGCGACCGGGGCTGGTAACCCCAAAGCCCTTGTGGGTCCATGACTAGGAGCGCATAACAGTATGTATACCTCTGGGTCCGGGGTCGTGACAGGTCATGTGCCATCCTTTCCAAGAAGCATTGATTGCCACAAATGTCACAAACTTTGCCGTTCGACAAGATTAAACTACTTCTAGTGATAACACAATTGATTTACAAATCTATTTTACAAATTGTGGTTCTAGAAGCACACAATGAAAACAAATCCACAACGACTGAACGATGCATCAGTAGCTGACACATAGTGAAGAAGGTGGGTGTGGAATCAGTTACATACTTGGTCCGCTCATCGGAGTAGTACTTGTGCACAACATCGACGATAAAGATGAGGATGGTGAAGCCAGTCATGTCGTAAGCCTCCACAAGGTCGTCGTCCTCGCTGGCGTCAACCTTGGCGAGCACCGTGTCCAGGTCCCTCCACTGCGAGGTGACCAGTACCCTTCTCCGTAAGGTCATATCCGGACCTCCATGCCTAGATATCGGACACCTATGCCCAGTCCCATGCCTTCATACATCTGTGATGCCGCTCTTTCTCGTGATTTAGGGAGGGCGTGGGCACCATGCCCCTTATACATGTGGTGCAGGACTGGGACAATCGAGGGGAAGGTTGTGACGGGCGAATCTACGTGACGGCCAGATTCAGCAACCGGTGTGAGAGAGGAGCCGGATGCGAGGGAGAGAGGCGATAGAGAGAGGATGGTGGTTGGGTGCGGGAGGAGAGGTGGGGGAGGGGGACCAGAGCCATGAGGAGCCAAACGCTTGACGAAGCCAAACGACGGAGTGGGCAAAGACAGAACAAAACTTTCTTTTTAGATAGTAGAGAATTCTTATATCAGCTAGTTCCTCTTTAGTTTTTTTTACTTAATTATACCTTTTTATTCATTCATCATAGCAGTATATCCTTGACCAGAAAATGTATAATAAAATCCCAGGGTTCATCTAACCAAATGTGTTCAGTCTCGTGCTAGCCTAGCAAATTCGTGAGAAACCATGTTTGCCTCATGGTAATTATGTTCAAACTCTATGTTCATAAAATCAGTATCCAGGTGATAGCAGTTGTCAAGGATTGTAGCTGATATACCTTGTGAATAGTTTGCAGCCCATATACCTTGTGAATAGTCTCACACATGCATTGCTTGGACTACATCCAAATTGTCGGAGCAGCAGACGACTCTGGTGCAGCCTAAGGATGACTTCTTTTGTGCTTATACTTATGCATAAGCCGACTTATGGGTTTCGGTGGGGAGAAACTGCCGTGGGTAAGAACTCCTAGAAATTGTTGTGATACTTCCTTTGGGGTTCTCAAATTTTAGCTTATTCGTCGTGTTGAGTTGTGAGATATCCTTAATTCCCCTAAACTTCATTTGTGTTCTAATTAATATACAATGTCACTATATATAAATGTTTGGCAGAAGAAGTGAGCCAAAAATGATGCATATTGTTTTATCAGAAACAAATTTGTAACTTACACTATGATCATGTCAAGTTAAGTCAAATGACCATGTAAAATTCAGATTAAATGTACCATCAAAAGTTCAGATAGATATATAATCGTACATTTTGCAACTTACATTATGATCATGTCAAGTTTGGGCTACATTTTAATTTTTCCTACAAGTAGTTGTATATTTTGGTTCCGCTTAAGATGTACTAGCAAATTAATTAGCATCTTCTAGATGAAATAACAAAAAAATTTACAGTACTCCCTCCGTCCTAATTTATAGGTCATATATTGCAATTCTCTCAGATCTAGGTATTCATTCATTAGGGATCAAATGTTGCATGCATTGGTGAAGAGGGGTAGAGAAAGACAACCACCCAATAATCAAAAGAGATTTAATGCAAAATATGCCTAAGAAGTGGGACTGTGTGCTTTTGAGATTGTGTCCTATAAACCAGGACGGAGGGAGTATAGTTCTTGCTAAACATGAAGAACAGATCTGCGTGTAATAGTTTGTAGAACCACAAATTAACCGATCACTGAACGAGACAGTAGCATTTCTTTTGAGCCAGAGCCGTGAACTGACTTGGGCTAGCAGTGACCTGCGGAGGAAGTACGGGCACCAGGCAGAGGATCAGAAGCGCGGCGGCCAGCTCAGGCGACAAAGATGCTGGGTGCCGGCCACCGTGAATGGATCTTACAGAGAGGTGGACAGCCAACAGAGACATGGACGGTGCCTGGCGGCTGATAGCGGCGTGTGGAGGATGATCTTGGGCCAGAGGAGTTGCGTCGACAGTGGGAGATCGACCGAGGAGCAGCGTCGTCAGCGACGGGGGAAGGGGGGCAAAGAGCGGTGGCGGCATGGAGCAACCTTATCTCTCCATGATACGATGCGGATGGTTTGGTGGCTTTCTATTTTTTTATTATCCTTGTAAAACGTTATCCTTGCCGGGAGTGGCATACTGCTGTAAATAGAACCGAGGAAGGGGGCAAGACACTATAACAGTTCGGTTTCTAACTGAGAAGCTCGGGAAGGCACGCAGAAACTGGTCGATAGCAGTTTCTGGATATACGCACGAAGGGAGTTTCTCGGTGGAAATAAGCTGGCCAGAAACTTCAGACTTCTTTTGAGCTTCTGCGTTACACCACCTAGAGATTAGTTTAGAATCCCAAAAGAAGTCACCCTAAGTATTGTGACAGGAGGAGACCCTGCTTGAGTTACACCTCCGCTTTAAAAAAATCAATATCACTATAATAAGCAAGCAAGCTGCCTAGTTAAAAACCTTCTGGTCCCCTTAGATATCTCGGTAAGGAAAAGAGTGCGTAAAAACTTGTTGCCCCAACTGTTACACAATTGTTACATCATTGAGGATAGAGCTAAGCAGGAAACTAGGGGGGTCATCATCCCAATTACTATGAATTTTTTGGGTAAAACACTTCCTAGCTATCTCATGTGCAGTCATATTTTCTTGCCTCGGAACATGATTGAAACTAACAGCTCCAATATTAGAGGAAATATCCACAATATCCACATAGAATGCTGCTGAATCGTTAGACAAAATATCCGATCCTGAACAAGCTTCAATTGTCTCCATAGAATCAGATTCCTCCACAATTATATTACAACCAGCCCTCTGCGATAACTCAAGAACTTCCTTCGTATCTACAACTTCAGCCATAGAAACTGATGCAACATTGGGAAAATACCTTGATGGCTAGGTTGAAACTCCAAGTGCAGAGTGTGTAGCTAGTGGCAAGCCTTCTTCCCCACGAGGGTGACTCGAGGGTTTATATCGAACTCTTGGGGAGCCAGTATTTCAGCAGTTGTCTTCCAAGCTTCCTCCAGGATCCTGCAAACAAGTAGAGAATTTTGTGCCCTCAACCTCAGCAAGTGGTTGTCAAGCACAAGGTGTGAGACTTCTAAATTGCAATGCAAAACTGAAAGTAAATGTGCAATAATTAAATCTACTACTAAATGCAAATGAGAAAATAAATATGCAATGGATTGTTTTTGTATTTTTGTGATGCAAGTAGTGATGGAGATAATGTAAATTCGAATTGGAGATGCAAGTAAAGTAAAGTGCAAGTAAAGTAAATTGCAGCAAAGTAACTAGAGTGTTTTCTTATAATTAAAATAGGACGAGGGTTCACGGTTTCACACTTGCATTCTCTCAAATAAAGTGGTAGACGGTGGACATAAAGAATTACATGTGAGATTACACTAACATGTTTAACATTGAGTACTTTCATATGGGCATCACGTCCTAGCATAGAGATCTCTACGGTCATATTGATCCCTCTTATACTCCACCAAGATGCGAAATAAATCATAACACCTCGATAATTAAGGAAAAAACCAAAGTATAGCTTGAAGCAATGTGACATAAAGTTGAAGTAAGAACTTGCTAGATCTAGTCATGGAGATCGATTAGTGTCACTTCAAATCCCCGGTAACAAGGTACTCCTTTTTATCCCTAGTGAGGTAACTAAGAAAGGTTTAACAAAACCTAAGTGGATCGCTGAACTTCTGTCACTTTCACAGCACTAGCCACCCCCCGTTACTCCAACTAATGCACCCATCACCCCACACACGCTCTCAAGAACTAGATTGATCAAAGCTAGCAAATAAGAACGGGGTACATAAGATACATCTACTCAAATAACTCAAGAGAAACAATTGCAATCTCAGATTCAATAACTCATAGAAAAGATCCACCACATAGGAATTACAACGGTGCCCGTAATCATGTGAGGCAGCTCATACGGATCTAATTAGTGAAGCACATAGAGAGAGAGATACAAGTGCTACTTCCACAAACCCATAGCCCTGGGGTGGACTAATCCCTCTTCATGGAGATGTCGATGGAGATGATGTTGGAGGGGTAGGAGATCACACCGGCGGCGCCCCGCCGGAGTTTTCCCCCTGCAATCTGGAACTTCTGGTCTCTGTTTTGGTGTTTCGGTGTTTCGGTGGCGCTCCTCTCCGTAAGGGTACGGGGGACACTTTTTATAGTCGGTTTTAGGTCAAGACGGAGTCGGTAAGTCGAAGATGGAAGGAATTGGGGCCACAGGGGCCAAAAGGGGGCCTCTCACGCGGCCAAGGAATCTGGCCGCGTGGAGGGTCCTCTTTTGGGCCTCCTTGCCCAATTCTCGTGGATCCTTCGCCCGCAAGTCTTCTCCTTCCAAGAAAATGACCCCCGCAGATTTTCAGGTGATTTCGCGGAAGTTTGCCCCCTGAAACGTCAAAAATATAGAAAACGGGCTTTCTGAGAGGCAGGGTTAATTCCATAAAAGTTGGGGGACTTTGTAATTTAACGCCAAAATACTATAAAACATTGAATTATACCCTTATATGATGCAATATGTAATAGAAAACCATGTGAAAATATGCAAAATTCATCTATGCATTTTACATGCATCAACATCCCCAAGCTTAACCCATGCTCGTCCTCGAGTATGAAGGTGATAAAACTAAGATGGGTTTTGCATATTGAAACAATCACGGGATATGAAGGAGGATTATTCATGCTACATATAATCAAATGATTGATACTAGAAATGAGTAGCAATATACAATTCATGTTGTAAGAAATATCAAATATGCAAGCAAAGATGCTTCATGAAAGTTCACAACGTGTATAATGAAATAAAAGCACTATGGACCAAATGCATACACAAAATGAAAAATAAAATCCTATATTGGTCAAAGAATAGCATAATGGAGAATAGAAAATATAGTGGACACTTTGGAAAAAAAATGAGTAGAGGTAAAACATGATCAAGTCTTATTTAGCCTCTAAATTATTCAACTAAAATTACTAATTGAAATGTGGTATCCATTGATCTAGGACTCTCATTGCCCCTTTATCACTAGCATCTTAAAATTGTGAGTATTGAAGTAATGAGAATGACAAGGTGGTTGAAAGCCTCATGCCCCGTGAGTGTGAAAACCTACTCCATGATTACTCAACTTAAGATTCCTAATAAGGTTTGTACAATCATAATAAGTATTAATGACATCATAGAGAACCGCAAAGAGGTACCTCTTGCCCCATGACATGGAAACAAGCCCATGTTACAATGACAAGATGAACAAACGGAGTAGACTCATCATCCTTTTTATTTTCATTCACTATTATGCATAGCTTCTTATTTTATTATAGGATGTTTTGTAGAGTCACTCAAGCTGTAAGTAAATTTCCACCATGATAAAGCATGGCTTGGGTTAGCGGCCCAATGCGTTTCTCTAGTCATATAGATACTTACTCATCAAAACTTATTATTCCTCTTTTTCACTTCGGCATGGCAGGAGTCCAAAAACAAAAGTACATGATATCAACCAAATGTAAATTTTTTTGTGCAATGTTGAAAGCTTTCCGATGAGACACATTTATAGCTAGCTCCCAACCACACACTTGTCAAACGCAAAACTTGTGGCTCCCATTATTGGGTCATGTTTATTAGATGCATAAAAAGTAAAGTGTGCCTTCAAAAGTTCGTGAGAGTCCTATCCCAAGTTCAACCCATGACAATTAATAAAGTGAATATCTTAATTTAGAACATAAATAACACAATAACATGGTGAACATACTCGGAATAGCAATGAAGCTAATGGGAAGATATGGTGGACTCACTGGAAATACTTGGCTAAGGAGTGTTGGAAACAAGTTTTTACTTGTTGGAATTTTTAAATTTTTGGGCTAGCAAGAGGGAGATAGTTGACCAGCTACTATGCATGCATATGTCCATAGAACTAATCATTTCATGACAAACTAAATAAACCAGCAATTAACATCAAAGACATGAATAAGAGATAGCTCAAGACAACATTATTGCAAATTTCTACACATAAAAAGCCTATAAATCATGCAAACACATGTAGCTCTTCAAATCAACCATGGCATCCCTATTCCAAGTCATAATACTAGAATCCAATACATTCCAACCCCAAACTCCAGTAGCTCAATCTCATATAAAATGATGGTGGTGGTCTTATCAAAACAAAAATAAAAACAAAAACTAGACGCTTCAAGTCTCTACGATAAATGCTTTGCTTAGAAAAACAGAAAGTAGACGTGTGCTAACCAAAAGAGTGTAGCTCCAGTGGGGTGTTCATCAAATCCCCAAGATTATGGCTTTCACCATTCTTGGATGTCTTGAGGCGCAGCTCCTCTATTCCCTGTGAAAAAAAACTTCACAAAACATGTTTCTCCCATTCTTTTTCTGTGGGGTGAGATTAGCAAGGACAAACAAATCACATGCTTGCTGTGCAAAATTCCAAATCAAATGCTCCAGTAGATAGACAATAAGGTTCATTATGTTGTATGTTCACTCTCTTGCTTGAAAGAATCATGTAAATTCGATTCCCAAGCCCAAAGAGTGCATAAAACAAAAGAAGGCAGAATCTGTCCAGAAAAGCAACACAGCAAAACGAACGTTTTTCCCTAAGCGAGACTCCTGAAAAAATTAAGCCAATTTTTGTGCTTACAGATAACAAAAAGTTGCAGAACATACTAAAAAATTAGCTTAATCCTACATACCAATAAAAAACGTAAAATCATACGGTGAGCAGACTCGTGCTCAAACAGAAATTTCATGCACTAGGATAGCAACTTATAAGTCTAAATGGGTTTGACTTGACTCTTTATTATAAACTCCAGAATTAAAACAAAAAAAACTAATCTCTTGAGACAGCAAGAGGACACTAGGAAAATCCAAACAAAAACAACCGGGTTGCCCCCCGTAAAGCGCTTTCTTTATAGCCATATAGAAAGGCTTTACTTACTTGATAATCAAGAGGGATAAAGCTCATGATGGAGCTTGTTCTTCAGCGTGCCCCTCTTCCTTGGGAAGTGCTCCATGCTTTTCTTGTGAGGGAACTGAAACTTGACATCCCTTTCTTGGAGTCTATGATTGCACCTGTAGTACGAAGAAAAGGTCTACCCAAAATAATAGGACTAGGGGATTTATCCCCCATATCCATAATAATGAAATCAACGGGTAAGAAAGTCAAGTGCAATTCAATCATAACATCTTTTACTTGTCCTACAGCATGTTTAGTAGAGTTATCAGAAAGGACAAATTCACTTGAGCACTTTTCTAAATTTTCTAGTTCTAGCAATTCATATAATTCTTTAGAGAGTATCGATACACTAGAACCTAGATCTAACATAGCATGGTGAATTTCTTTTCCAATTGAAACTAGCACCTTGGGGATCCATGCATCCCCAAGCTTAGGAGGTATCATGGCCTCATTCTTGTACCTAGCAATTTTTTCTTGCAAGACATGATTAGCAATATAAGATCCAAAGCCAGGTTGATTAACATCTATAGTGGGATCACTAGCAAATTTTTGTAGAGTAGCAATAAGTTCTTGCAAGCTACTTTTTTCTAAATCAAGCAATGGATCCTTAATTTCAGTAAGAATCATAATTTCCTCTACTTTACTCTCTAATTTAGCTAGCATGCTTGATTCATGAGGACTAATTTCATCTTTGCTAGCAAGATAAGACATATATGGAAGTAAATATTCAGGGTACTTCACTATTTCATTCAAAGTTTCTTCTAAGCTAGTAGGGACATGCTCACTTGTATTATCAGCAATATGATCAATATTTTCAATAATAGGATCAGCAATAGTAATAGAATTCATTCCTACACTAGGTTGTGATTGTGGCTTTCCTGCTGACATGCTTAATAGAGTTGCTTGATTATCAGCTAATTTTGACAATGCTTTCTCTAAATTCGAAGATTGAAGTTGCAATCCTTTAATATCACTACTAATGGATGCAATAGACTTATTTAAATCATGTATCATATCATTGTGACTAGCAACTTGTTCCATAAGCAATTTATTAGATTCAAAAATTTCACTAGAAGGCTTCCACTTATTTTCATTAGCATTAGGATATGGAACAAAAGGTTTATTTGGCACATAAGGAGTTTTACTATATGAATTGTAAGCATTACCAAAACCATTGCTACCATAATTCCTAACAAAATTAACATCCACACTTTCAGAATTACTACCAACTAGCTCCTGCAAAGGCACATTCTCCATATTTTGTTTATTAATAAAGGCAAGAATAGTGTCCATTTTAGAAGACAAATCATTGGTTTCTTCAATTGAGTTTATTTTCTTAGTGGGATTGGGTGCTCTTTCAGTATTCCATTGACTATAATTTTGCAATATGCTTTCTAATATGCTCTTAGCCTCACCTACAGTTTTACTCATAAAGGCACCTCCAGCAGCAGAATCAAGTATATTTCTAGACATGTAGTTTAGACCATTATAAAAAGAGTGTAGTATGGTCCATTCATTTACTCCATGTGATGGGAATGTTCTAAGCATTAATTTAATTCTATCCCATGCCATGGCTACATGTTCATTATCTTGCCTAAATGAGAGGATATTATTCCTATTTTGCAAAATTTTAACGGGGGGATAATATTTCTTAATGAAAGCTTCTTTTAAATCATCCCAAGACTTTATACTAGCTGTAGGTAGTGAAAGTAACCATTCTTTAGCCTTTCCTCTAAGTGAAAAAGGAAATAATTTCAGTTTTAAAACACTACTTTCCACATTTTTTAATTTTTGCATATCACATATTTCCATGAAATCATGAAGATGCATAGAGGCATCCTCCATAGCACTACCACCAAATTGCTCTCTAGTAATTAAATTCAATAAACTAGGACTTACTTCATAGCTTTCAGCTTGTATTTCAGGTGTAGTAATTGTCCTAGCAATGAATTGGTCATTGGGTGTATTTGTGTAGTCACTTAATTTAGTTATATCACCCATTTTAACAGTTTTTATGTAATTTTTAAATTTTTATGCAAAACAAAAGTAAAGTAACTAAGAAAATTCGAAATACTAAAATAATCTAGATAACTAAATGCAAAACTAAAATGCAAACTAAAATAAAATATGCAAGACAAAAAAAAACAAGAACAAAAACAAAACAAAAACAAAAACAAGACAAGAAACAAAACAATCTACTTGAAAGAAGGTGGAGATAGAAAGGACGGTACTCACGTAGGTGCAACCTCCCCAAGCTTAGGTGTTTGCACACCTTGTTGGTGATGAAGACTTCTTGTGAGCTCCCTTGGACAACTCCTTCACCTATGGCTCCCCGGCAACGGCGCCAGAAAAACGCTTGATGGCTAGGTTGAGACTCCAAGTGCAGAGTGTGTAGCTAGTGGCAAGCCTTCTTCCCCACGAGGGTGACTCGAGGGTTTATATCGAACTCTTGGGGAGCCAGTATTTCAGCAGTTGTCTTCCAAGCTTCCTCCAGGATCCTGCAAACAAGTAGAGAATTTTGTGCCCTCAACCTCACCAAGTGGTTGTCAAGCACAAGGTGTGAGACTTCTAAATTGCAATGCAAAACTGAAAGTAAATGTGCAATAATTAAATCTACTACTAAATGCAAATGAGAAAATAAATATGAAATGGATTGTTTTTGTATTTTTGTGATGCAAGTAGTGATGGAGATAATGTAAATTCGAATTGGAGATGCAAGTAAAGTAAAGTGCAAGTAAAGTAAATTGCAGCAAAGTAACTAGAGTGTTTTCTTATAATTAAAATAGGACCGGGGTTCATGGTTTCACACTTGCATTCTCTCAAATAAAGTGGTAGACGGTGGACATAAAGAATTACATGTGAGATTACAGTAACATGTTTAACATTGAGTACTTTCATATGGGCATCACGTCCTAGCATAGAGATCTCTAAGGTCATATTGATCCCTCTTATACTCCACCAAGATGCGAAATAAATCATAACACCTTGATAATTAAGGAAAAACGAGAGTATAGCTTTAAGCAATGTGACATGAAGTTGAAGTAAGAACTTGCTAGATCTAGTCATGGAGATTGATTAGTGTCACTTCAAATCCCCGGTAACAAGGTGCTCCTTTTTATCCCTAGTGAGGTAACTAAGAAAGGTTTAACAAAACCTAAGTGGATCGCTGAACTTCTGTCACTTTCACAGCACTAGCCACCCCCCGTTACTCCAACTAATGCACCCATCACCCCACACACGCTCTCAAGAACTATATTGATCAAAGCTAGCAAATAAGAACGGGGTACATAAGATACATCTACTCAAATAACTCAAGAGAAACAATTGCAATCTCAGATTCAATAACTCATAGAAAAGATCCACCACATAGGAATTACAACGGTGCCCGTAATCATGTGAGGCAGCTCATACGGATCTAATTAGTGAAGCACATAGAGAGAGAGAGAGAGAGATACAAGTGCTACTTCCACAAACCCATAGCCCTGGGGTGGACTACTCCCTCTTCATGGAGATGTCGATGGAGATGACGTTGGAGGGGTAGGAGATCACACCGGCGGCACCCCGTCGGAGTTTCCCCCCTCCAATCTGGAACTTCTGGTCTCTGTTTCGGTGTTTCGGTGTTTCGGCGGCGCTCCTCTCCGTAAGGGTACGGGGGACCCTTTTTATAGTCGGTTTTAGGTCAAGACGGAGTCGGTAAGTCGAAGATGGAAGGAATTGGGGCCACAGGGGCCAAAAGGGGGCCTCTCACGCGGCCAAGGAATCTGGCCGCGTGGAGGGTCCTCTTTTGGGCCTCCTTGCCCAATTCTCGTGGATCCTTCGCCCGCAAGTCTTCTCCTTCCAAGAAAATGACCCCCGCGGATTTTCAGGTGATTTCGCGGAAGTTTGCCCCCTGAAACGTCAAAAATATAGAAAACGGGGTTTCTGACAGGCAGGGTTAATTCCATAAAAGTTGGGGGACTTTGTAATTTAACCCCAAAATACTATAAAACATTGAATTATACCCTTATATGATGCAATATGTAATAGAAAACCATGTGAAAATATGCAAAATTCATCTATGCATTTTACATGCATCATACCTGCATCTAGCTGCGATAAATTCTCCTTGATAATCCCGTAGAATTGCACATGTAGCTCCATGATGTCTACGCACGCTTATATTCTTGTAGACAATGTTGGGCCTCCAAGTGCAGAGGTTTGTAGAATAGCAGCAAGTTTCCCTTAAGTGGATCACCCAAGGTTTATCGAACTCATAGAGGTAGAGGTCAAAGATATCCCTCTCAAGCAAGCCTGCAATTACGATATAAGAAGTCTCTTGTGTCCCCAACACACCTAATACAATTGTCAATTGTATAGGTGCACTAGTTCGGCGAAGAGATAGTGAAATACAAGTAGTATGGATGGTTATAAGTGATAATAGCAATCTGAAATAAAAATGGCAGCAAGCAAACATGTAGCAAAACTGAATATAGACAGTGTTTTAATGCTTAGAAACAAGGCCTAGGGATCATACTTTCACTACTGAACACTCTCAACAATTATAACATAATTAAATGCATAAATATCTCTCTTCACTACGCTATTCCGAACCAATCTCTGGTCGAATAACAAACACCAATCATTGCACCGGGTTGCAAAAAGCACTCCTTAGAGTTCGCATTTGCCCATCTAGGTAACCCCTACACTATCACCATGAGACCTAGATGGTTCCAGACAAACACCACAATTTCATAAGGTCATCCAACACAAAATATAAATATCATGCTAAACCACACGGTGCACACACTATCACCATTACACCATGATCAAAGTGTCTACGGAGATCTCATAACAAAACCACTTGAGTAGCATAACAGATGAAGAGTAACATCTACTTATTCAACTAGATTACAAAACTGATGATCGCATAAAGATCACACCATGGGAGAGAGAGATGAAACACATAGCTACCAGTAGAGCCCTCAGCCCCGAGGGAGAACTACTCCCTCCTCGTCATAGGAGACAACAACGGCGATGAAGATGGCGGTAGAGTCGATGGAGATGGCTGCGAGGGCACTTCCCCGTCCCGGCAGGGTGCCGGAACAGAGAATTTTGTCCCCCGAAACTTGTCGGCGGCGGCGGCAGAGCTACGGAACTTTTCAAGGAAGGGGCTGATTATCTTTAGGGTTTATGACCCGAGGGGCTTTATAGGCGAAAGGGCGATGGCGGTAGGCGCCCACATCACCTGCAGGCACGGCAGGGGGGACCGCGCCCACCCATGGTGTGGCTCCTCCATGACCCCCTCTGGGTCTCCTTTGAACTCCGTTGACGTGTCGGGAATTATAGGACTTTTGGCTTTTGTTTCGTACAATTCTGAGAATATTTTGGCTTTTTTTCGTCCAATTCTTGCTGTGTGGCATCTTGTCAATAGGTTAGTCCATGAAAATGTCCGGAAAACGAAGAAAAACATGTGAAAACATAAAGGTATTGGAAAGAAAACAAGCATGGAGCATCAAAAATTATAGATACGTTTGAGACGTACTAAGCATCCCCAAGCTTAACTCCTGCTCGTCCTCGAGTAGGTAAGTGATACCAAAATAATTTTTGAGGTGACATGTGATGTTGCCTTGACGTGAGGATGACGTTGGTAAACCCCAAGAGAAAGGTTGTGAAGAGTGCAGCAGCAAGTTTTCCCTCAGAAAAGAAACCAACGTTGAATCGACCAGTAGGAGGACAAGCAATCTCTGAAGGTTGATGCAGCTAAGGTGGCAGGGCACACTACTGGTTCAGCGGCAACGTGGAACCTACACAACACAATCAAATCACTTTGTCCCAACGTAGCAGTGACGTTGTCAATCTCACCGGTTTTGCTGAACACAAAGAGGTTAAACGTATGGTGTTCAAAACAGTAGGAAAACAATATGAAAGCAGTAGCAGTAGTATCAAAGCAGTAGGTGTTTTATCAGTATGAGGAAAATGGACCGGGTCCACAGTTTACTAGTGGTGTCTCTCCCAGAAAGATAAATAACATGTGTGGTGGACAAATACAGCTGGGAAATTGACAGAAATGAAGGTTGCACCGTAGTGCATATGCAAGACATAAAGATTACTATGTGATTCATGCGGGCATTACAACAAAATACATAGACCGTCATCCAACAGCATCTATGTCTAATAATCCACCCTCTGAATATCATCTGAACAAACGTTGGGTATTAAGTTGCTAGCAACAGATTATCACAGTAAGTAAAGTGTGTAATGTAAATAATGTAAACTAGGTAAACACTGTTGTTTTCTCCCTAATGGGAAAAGCGCATCCTCCATGTGTCACGTTTCTGTCACTCGAGCATAGATGCAAAGGAGGCATGAACCCACTATCGAGCATAAATACTCCCTCTTGGAGTTACTAGCATCTACTTGGCCAGAGCATCTACTAATAACGGAGAGCATGCAAGATCTTAAATAACATAAGCATGAAGATAACATGATAGATTGATAATCAGAAGATATAGCATTCAACATTCATCAGATCCCAGCAAACACAACATGTAGCATTACATAAATATGATCTCGATCATGTGAGGCAGATCACGAGATCTAAACATGGGGTACAAAGCGGAGAGAACAACCATCTAGCTACTGCTATGGACCCGTAGTCCAGGGATGAACTACTCACGCATCACTTCGGAGGAGGGCATGGTGGTGTAGACCCCCCCGGTGATGAATTCCCCTCCCGGCAGGGTGCCGGGGAGAGCTCCAGAACCCTCCCTATCTAGGGATGACGTTGATGGCGGCCTCGGGTGTTTCTCGGGACGAAGTGCTATATTTTTAGGGTTTACGCCTCGGGGGGTATAAATAGGCGAAAGCTCAAAGGCGGTGGAGGCCTCGGGGCCCCACATTACCCCATGGCGTGGCCAGGGGCGCGCCGCCCTATGGTGTGGGCCCCCTGTGGCCCCCCTCCGGGTCTCTTCGGGACTCCGTGGAACCTTCGGGAATTCTAGGACCTCAGGACTTCGGATTTTCCAATTCCGAGAATATTTCCAGAACAACTTTTCTGAAACTAGAAACAGCGGGAAACAGGGAACTGGCTCTGTGGCATCTTGTCAATATGTTAGTCCGGAAAATCGATAAAAATGACATAAAGTGTATAGCAAACATGTGTGAAACAACATGAAAACAACATGGAATATCAGAAATTAAGGATATGTTTATGACGTATCAACATGCTACCAACATAATCTTAATCATCATATTTGTAAAAGAATTTGTAAAGCTGAGATAATAGTACTCTAAACACATGCATGATAGATATAATTCTAACAATGAAACTTCGCAATCATGTTGCAACATGAAAAGTAACACAAACAAAACATATTGAATAATAATGTATTTGAAAGTTATATGTTTGTCTCGAACAATAAGAAAGCATAGCAAAGTAGTATTCAGCTTGTCCTTAAGAGTGGAGCAAAACATAAATGCCAGGACACCTTCAAAGTTCAAGTGATGACTACAAACAAATAGTTTGAGAACAAGTAATAACATGGCATGAATCAATCAAAAATAATATTTGGGACAAATGCACATTAAACTCAGAATAGAAACTACGCTCTCTCAATTGTCCATAAAGTTAGAAGATGGAGACTCAACATAAAAGTAAAAGAAAGGCCCTTCGCAGAGGGAGGCAGAGATTAACTCATGTGCTAGATTTTTTTATTTTATTAAAACGGAGGTATTGAAAGCAATTTTGGGAGATGTGTATGTTTATGTCAACGAATAACAAACAGACAATACAGTACATCACAAGCCAACTATACTTCACAAGAGCGGCTCCCATAGAAGGACGCAACTGGGGTAGAAGATCATCCATGTTTCTCTTTTGTTTACACGGTTATGCTTTGACTGATAAATCAGGGGCAAAATAGTGAAGAGAATTTGTAGTAATTAAGTTTGGGGCTAGGCACCCCGCTGCCATTGTGACGCCCCGAGATCGGGCACTATGCAGATTTCAGCATTCCCGCCAAAATTCACATAATAACCGATTCCAGGTTGCCACTTGTGATAACATTACAACAGTTCACGATTAATCCACAACAACAACAGAAAAGATATATACAAGAAGACTCAAACGAGCCAAGGATACAACTGATACAATACAAAGATCCAAATAGCAACGGAAGAAACAACATAACGTCCAGCTACGGACAAGATACAAATTGGACTAAGAGTCCTGAAGATAACCGAGAGCGTCCAATCCCTGCCCAGGCCAAGCCGGAGGGATTCCCAAGCTAACGTCGTCAGACTTCAAACCTGTTGACTGCAATGTTGAATATGCAGCCACGAAAAAGAATTCGTGGGTCAGTACGGTTAAGTACTGGCAAGTGGATAAACCATACTCACAAGATACCGGCGTAGCCAGTCATCACAAGATACAAATACTTTGGGTTCAACGGAAAGGAAGGGATTATTGCAAATAAGCGGCAGCGGGCTGCACTAACCAACTACAGAGACTCACTACAACATCCGGCTAAAAGAGGGGGATAAGATAGCGTATCGTAACCAATTAGTACTAACCACCCAAACAAACCCATCCAATGTCACCCCCTACTAAGGAAGCAACCCAAGGATAACTCACACTGTTGGAATAATGATGGTTCAAGTTATTGTGTCAATAAGACTATTACTAGTCAAATTATCATTAGTTAGGTGTAAGTTATTCTGAGTACTTGTTAGCCAGTACTTTCACCAAGTCATCCATAACCGTGGAAAACACGGCTTCTCGAGAAGATTTACCCTGCAGGGGTGCACCAATTTGGCCGTACACGTAAGAATAACCCGCCAGACGGGGATCAAACCCACCAAGCGAGGTACTCAACACAACCCAACTCTTCTTCGCATCAAGCCCAAAGAACCCCGTGCAGTTGAGCGCACGGCTAATCAAGCCCCACGAAGAAAAGGGGACCCTCATAGCACTCTAAGAACGTGTCTCCCTAAATGCCGACTACAAAAGTTCCACCCTGGCCACGGGTTCGCACCTGCATATGCATGCGGCAAATGGAAAACCCAAACTAAATGAGGCGATTTGGACGAGATGCGAATCGAATCAGAATTGCGGGGGGCGCCCATACTCGCTTCCCACATGCGGTTAGTGCGCTCATCATGGATCAGTAGACAAGACCCTTTTCCTAATTAGGGTCGACACTAGCAGGCCTCAAACCACGCCGGGCCTCCTGCCGGTGCCTTATCATCAAATTATTATTACCCAAAACATTAACATGTTGTTGATTGAATTGAAACCCAACTATCAAACTAAACAGGTGATAAGACGGACAACAAGACTTGAGCGCAAACAACACTAAGCATGCAACTACGACACGAGGGCCAACAGGGTAAACAAACAACAGTTAATAGGAAATGGAAGGAAGGCTATATCATGGCTGCAAGGTAAACATATGATAGGATCGAGACACAAGCATCGAATCAACAGGCTAGAATAAGAACAACGGAAAGAATCGGTAACAAGTGATGAAAAGCAGCCATTTGGCAGCAAGTGAGTATACTTGCCTGGAATCCAGCAAGTAGAGGTACATCCACAGAACTTGTCGTTGCTCGCATCATCTCAACGTCCTATCCGCGAAGAAGCAACGAACCTCGAACAAACACCGGATGCAACAATTACTACTACGGCAAAAGATCCAGCATGATCAAGATATGGATGCATGACAAGTTTAAAGATGCATCAAGATAAACTAGTTGACATGATAAACATATTTATATGGGCCCATATGCAATTTGGATTGCATATGGAGAAGTCCTTGAATTAATGTTGAATTAAATGATCTACAAATAACCATCATGTGAAAGTTGATTAGAATGATACATGGATGATGAAAACAATAAGGAAACAACAATAGATTCAATTTGATATAAAGTTTACCAAGTTTGGAATTTTATTTATTAAGTGTTGGAATTTTGGTTTATTAAAGGTGTTACACAAGCATTTGTTGTTTTCACCAATTTAATTTGTTCAAAATAGATAACAAAGTTCATATTTGAAAAGAGCACAACATTTTGGGTGGAAAACATGTTTCATTTGTTGAAAAAGGAATTAAGATGAATTACTTATGATTTAAACAAGTTTACACAAGATTTAATTGAATTTAATTCAAGTACAAATTTATTTGAATTTTTATTTGTTCAAAACATTAAATAAAATTCATATTTGGAAAGTTTATACTTTTCTGGTTTGAAAACATATTTTAGATGTCCAAAAAGAATTTAATTTGACCAAGTTATGAATTTAGCAATTTTAAATGATTTAAACAAGGTTTAAATTATTTAACCAATTTTAATTATTCAAAACATGAAACAAAGTTTATATTTGAAAATGTGGTTCAATTTAGCATGGAAAACATATTTCATTTTTCAAATTTGGAGTTAAAATGAATTAGTTATGATTTATGCAATTTTAGATGAATTAAATAGAGTACAGAAAATTGCGCAAATTTTAATTGGTCAAAACAGTTAACAAATGGCATATTTGAAAAGTTTAGGAAATTTTGATTGGGATACATATTTTATTTGCCCAAAAGGGAGTTGGATTGACAAAGTTATTGCATTTACAAAATTGGGGTTTATTCTGCCATTTTTCTGGAAAAAGAAAATAGGTGCAGCAACTTTTTTCACACCGGGGGAAAGGAACCCACGCCGGCTGACAAGTGGGTCCAGCGCCAGTGTGGCGCTGACTGTGCGTGGGTGGAGGTGACTGGGCCTCCAGCGAGCATGACATGTGGGCCCTGTGGTGGAGTGGAGGAAAATGGGGGCAAAAAGCCCCATGGCTTGCAGCGCCTGGGGATCGAACCCAGGTTTCTACCGTGCGCGCGGGGGAGCAGAGCCACTGGGCTAGGAAGCGTTTGGTGATACACTGGGGGTCTGACAGAAGAAGAGGTGTGCGTCGAGTTTTAACTGAATTTTGCAGGCAAAGTTCAGTCACCGAAACTAGAAGGAAACAGAGGGGGTGACCGGCGGCGATCGCACACGGCTCGACGGCCGGTTCACAGAGCATGACGGGAGGAGGAGGAAGGAGCTGTCTGGAGGTGTGGCTCAGCTCGAGGGGGACTTGGCGGCGCGGAGGCTCGAGGCCGGAGCCGCTGCCACGGCAGTGGACGCCGGTGTGCAGGAGGCGACGGTGGCGTGGCCCTGGCGCCTCTCCGGGTTCGTCGAGGCAGCATGGAGGAAGCTGGAGGCGCCACGTGTCCATTCCCGCCTCTGCCGTGCCCCAACAAGTGTGTAATCGGCGGCGCCATGGCTCTGAACTCGCGGCCGCTGTTGATGTTCGTGGGGGGTCTTCAGAGGCAGAAAGAATCGAGCAGAAGGAGGGAGATCGGAGGGCGGCGGCGCAGGAGGAAGGAGAGGGAGATGGTAGGTGGCTAGGGTTTGGGGGAAAGGATTGGAGGAGGGGATGATAAGGAGGGCAGGTGCACATGGGGGGAAGGTGGTGGTGCGTGGTGCTGCTGTTGCTTTTCTGCAGAGAAAACGACAGGGGGGTTTCGTACGGAGGTGGGGGAAGGAGGGAGTGCGGGCTGGCTACGGTGGGCTTCCTTCGGGGTTGTAGGTGGGCCAGAAATGGCCTGCCTCCCCCTGGTTTTGTTATTTTCCCTTTTTTTATTTTGTTTCTTCTTTTTTTTTGTAGAAGAGAGAGAGAGAAAGGAATAAGTGTTAGGGTTTTATTTTATGAAATATTTTTATTAATTTTCAAAACAGAAATGTCAAAGCAATGTTAGCATTGATTTCAAAAATTTGAAATATTAGTTTGATTTTAATTTGTTAGTTGAATTTCAAATAGGGTTTCAATTGGATTTTTGAAATAAACAAGTTTTATTTAATAAGATCAATCACTATGAAAACTTAGTGAGTTTAAAAATGTTTGGAAGATTTTAATCTTTAAACCACAATTGGATCATGTCAATTATGAATGGATTTGATTTGAATTTTGAAATTACCATTTGGGTGTTGATAAAAAGGAATTTTATTAACAAGCAATTTAAATAAACTCAACTTCAAACTATTGAAAAACAATTGGAGTTGTTTAGTTTGCAACTTTAAATTGGAAATTTTAGAAATGTTTTGAAAGTTTAAATTGGTTTGGATTTTTGAGTGGTTTTGAGAACAGGAGGCAATGCATATGATGCATGTGATGCAAAGCAAAACGAAAACAACCAATTTTCTACTTAGGGGGAACACCCCAGGTGTTACAGCCATCTCTTCTAGCGATTGGATAAGCGGATGAGGCCACTAGTCCAGGTGTGTGAAGTCCAATCAACAAGTGAGATAAAGATTCTCTATGTGCGTCCTCATGAGCTAAAATAGGGGCACAAAGCAGGTGTAATTTTGAAGGTTTTAAAGGTAACACATGAGCAATTTACTTTGCAGTGGCAGTTAAATACCACATGTAGGTAGGTATGGTGGACACATTTGGCATACTTTGGTTTTTGGGAGTTGGATGCACGAGTAGATCTCATACGCAATATAGGTGGAGGCTAGCAAAGACTGGGAGCGAAAAATCAAGAGATCATAATGGCCACAATCATGCATAGCGACAAAAACATTATTGATCAAAGCATACATGGCATTGCAAGTCAAAAACTAAATGATCATGGAGGCTATAGGTGACTGGTTTATAGTCATAATATGGTGTGAGCATGCGCCAAGTCAACCAAATAAAGCATTCAAAGGAGAATACCAAAGTATTATGCTTTGATATGATAAGAACAACGCATGATTCTTTCAACGGCACATTAAGAACTCTCAGATGCCACAGTCTAAACAAGCTTCTATTTGCACCATTATAAGCAGGAAATATTTTACTCTTCTCCAACACCAATTAACTTGTTTGAAACAACTCTCATAGATAATATTCATCAATGAACATAGAGCTAATCATATATAACTGAAGCAAACTAACAAGCTCCAAACAAAATACGAGTGGAAAACAAGGGCTAAACGCAGTACTAGCAAAAGGTGAACACTCACGGAACAATAAGAATGAAAACTAGAGTGTTCTAAGCAATGAAAATAGAGTGTGTCTCTCTACCACACAAGAATGACAGGTTCCAACTAAGTTTATTTCATCACGGAAAATAAAAGAAAACAAAATGAAAGCAAACAGACACTCCAAGTAAAGTGCATATGATGTGACCGAAAAAAATATAGTTTCACTAGAAGTGACCTGATAAGTTGCTGATGAAGAAGGGGGTGCCTTGGGCATCCCCAAGCTTAGATGCTTGAGTCTTCTTGGAATTCTCTCGGATGAACCACGGGGCTATCCCCAATCTTTGTCTTTCCACTCTTGTTGATCATATTATATCATCCTCTTCTCTTGACCCTTGAAAACTTCCTTCACACCAAACTCAAAGTAATTCTCATTAGAGGTTTAGTGCACAATCAAAAATTCACATGTTCTCCTTGGACACAAGTATTATTAATACTTTTTAAACATTAGCTACATCCACTGATGTTTTGTGGAACAAAGAAATTCACTCAACATACTAAAAGAGAGAATGCAAGTAAAAAGGCAGAATCTGTCAAAACCAGAATAGTCTGTAAAGACGAATTTTTTGGGGGCACTTACGTTGCTCAAATCTAAAAAAAAAAAAAAGCAAAGCTAGAAAAAGTTTCGGAATTAGCTGAGGAATATGCAAAAAAACTTGCAAGTCATTTTGATCCTTCTGTGAATTTACACGAATATAAAGGTGGACAGCAGAAATCAAAATCTAACCTCAATTTTCACTAGAGACTTTACTTGGCACAACAGATGCGATAAAATAAAGATACAAAGGAGTTGCTACATAATTAAACAACACCTTTAATCAAAGAAAACATAAGAAAACATTGCAAAAATAAAAACATGGGTTATCTCCCAAGAAGTGATTTTCTTTAAAGCCTTTTAGCTAGGCATGATAATTTGAGAAGATGCTCACATGAGAAATATGAATTGAAGCAAAAGACATCAAGAAGAAAATGTAAAACAAATTTAAGTCTAACCCACTTCCTATGAAAAATAATCTTGTATAAAAACAAGTCATGAAAGCACAAAGCAACAAGAATAGGAAATCAAAACAAGTGCAACTTCAAAATTTTCAACATAAAGAGGGGAAACTTGATATTGTTGAGATGCATAAAATTATGTTTCCCTCTCTCATAATAAATTTTAGTAGCATCATGAATGAAATTAACACTACAACTATCACATAAAACATTCTTATCATGAGCCACATGCATAAAAGAATTGATACTCTCCACATAAGCATAGTCATTCTCATTAATAGTAGTGGGAGAAAATTCAACAAAATAGTTATCATTATCATTCTCATCACCATAATCATCAAATATAGAAGGTATATTGTAATCATAAATAATTTTCTCCTCAATAGTAGGTGGACTGAAAATAGCGTGTTCACCATTGTAAACATCATATATAGGAGGCATATCATGATCACAATAAAATTTATCATCAATAGTAGGTCGAACTAGAATACCACAATCATTATAATCATCATATATTAGAGGCAAAGTATCATAAAAGAAAATTTTCACCTCAAAGCTTGGGGGACTAAAAATATCATATTCATCAAAACCAGCTTCCCCAAGCTTAATTTTTCCATAGCATTAGCAATAATGGTGTTCAAATAATTCATACTAATAACATTGCTACTAGCATGCAAACAAAGCTCCATACGTTTATAAATTTTCTCTTCAAACACTTCGTGTCCTAACTCAAGATAAAGATTATAAAGTTCCCTCATATTTTCGTTATTTTCCATTAGCCTAAAGATAAAAAACAAGGAACAAGTAAAAATAAGCCTAACTAGTGAAAATAAAAACAAGAAACAAAAAGATATAATTGCAGAATCTATAGGAAATAACTTCGAGCACTCACAAAGGATGTGAGTACCTTTTACCTTACCTCCTCGGCAACGGCGCCAGAAAAGAGATTGATGTATATGCACGCTTCTATTCTTATAGACAGTGTTGGGCCTCCAAGTGCAGAGGTTTGTAGAACAGTAGCAAGTTTCCCTTAAGTGGATCACCCAAGGTTGAAACGTCATAAACGTATCCTTAATTTCTGATGTTCCATGTTGTTTTCTTATTGTTTCCCACATGTTTTCTATACACTTTATGTCATTTTTATCGATTTTCCGGACTAACCTATTGACAAGATGGCACAGAGCCAGTTCCCTGTTTTCTGCTGTTTTTAGTGTCAGAAAAGTTGTTCTGTAAATATTCTCGGAATTGGAAAGTTCGAAGCCCGAAAGTCTTAGAAATCTCGAAGAGACCCGGAGGGGGGCCTCAGGGGGGCCACACCATAGGGAGGCGCCCTCCCTTGGCCGCGCCGGGGGGTGGTGTGGGGCCCCCAGGCCTCCACCGCCTCTGCCCTTTTGCCTATTTAATACCCCCAAGACAAAAACCCTAGAGAGATCCCACTTTTACCCGAGAAACACCCGAGGCCGCCGTCACCGTCATCCCGAGATCGGGAGGGTTCTGGAGCTCTCCCCGGCACCCTGCCGGAGGGGGAAATCATCACCGGAGGGGTCTACACCACCATGCCCTCCTCCGAAGTGAGGCGTGAGTAGTTCATCCCTGGACTACGGGTCCATAGCAGTAGCTAGATGGTTGTTCTCTCCACTTTGTAACTCATGTTTAGATCTTGTGAGTTGCCTGTCATGATCAAGATCATCTTTATGTAAGGCTACATGTTGTGTTTGCTGGGATCTGATGAATGTTGAATGCTATGTCTTCTGATTATCAATCTATCATGTTATCTTCATGCTTATGTTATTTATGATCTTACATGCTCTCCGTTATTAGTAGATGATCTGGCCAAGTAGATGCTAGTAACTCCAAGAGGGGGTATTTATGCTCGATAGTGGGTTCATGCCTCCTTTTCATCTGTGCTCGAGTGACAGAAACATGACGGATGGAGGATGTGATATTTCCATTAGGGAGAAAACAACAATGCTTTGTGTAAGGATGATGTTATTGTTTACGTTACACACTTTTCTTACTGCGATTATCTGTTGCTTGCAACTTAATACCCAACGTTTGTTCGGATGATATTCAGAGGGTGGATTTTTAGTCATAGATGTAGTTGGATAACGGTCTATGTATTTTGTTGTGATGCCCGCATGAATCACATAGTAATCTTTATGTCTTGCATATGCACTACGGTGTAGCCTTCATTTCTGCCAATTGCCCAGCTGTAATTTGTTCACCACACATGTTATTTATCTTTCACAGAGAGACACCACTAGTGAACTTTGGACCCCGGTCCTTTTCCCTCATACTGACAAAACACCTACTGCTTTCATACTGCTCTCATACTACTCCTACTGTTTTCCACACCATACATTTAACCTATTTGTGTTTAGCAAAACCGGTGAGATTGACAACCTCACTGTTTCGTTGGGGCAAAGTGATTTGATTGTGTTGTGCAGGCTCCATGTTGCTGCTGAACTGGTAGTGCGCCCTGCCATATCAGTTGTTTCAACCTTCTGAAGTTACTCCTTCCTCCTACTGGTCGATTCAACCTTGATTTCTTTCTGAGGGAAACTTGCTGCTCCACTCTTCATACCTTCCTCTTGGGGTCTCCGAACGAACGTGTGTCCACACGCATCAAAGAATTTTTCTGGCGCCGTTGCCGGGGAGGAAGAGAATTTCTGCAAGAGGAGTCTCTCACTTCCAATCTCATTACTTTGTTTTTGTTTTTCTTAGTTTATTTTATTTTGTCTTGTTTGCTTCTCTTTATCAAAAACACACAAAAAATTAGTTCTTATTCTAGTTGTTATTTTTGTCACTTCGCTGTTATTTTTCATCATGTTGTTCCCTAAGTTGGAAAGGACACTAAGATTTGCCGGTAGGAAGTGGTTCTATACTTGGAAAGGACACTATTAAAGAATTCTTTGATCATGTTAGTAAGCATGATAACTTTGAGGAAAAATCCATAGTAGAACTTGCTCCCAATTACGAGACTGTTGAAACTTTTTTGGTTCACATGCTAGAAGCTAGGTTTGTTAACCTCCATCCCATATTACAACATATGTTCCTCAACTTGAATAACATTGAAGATGTTGAGAATAGAAACTTCATCTTAGAAACTATGCTTAAATAATTTGGAGATGTTGCTATAGAAGCTAGAGAAGTCTTTGGTCGTTTCAATATGCTTGGCTCATGTGTAGACATTGTTGGTGCTCTAGAAAAAACTAAATATAATAATGAAAATATGATAAAATACCAATCTCCTTTAAATTGGTAGCACAGCATGAAGCCCAAGACAAGAATTTTGATTGGATTGTTCTTGAGAATTTATTTGATGAAGATAGTAAGCCAAAAAGTTCTAAGTGATGAGCCTCTAAAAATCACTAAGATAAAATACAATGCATTATTAGGGAATTGCCAAATCTTGATTTGAATGCCCCTCCTTCTGAAAATACTTGATTCCACTTTTTTGGGCCTAGCTAAAATGCATTAAAGAAAAGCACTTCTTGGGAGATAACCCATGGTTTTATTTTTGCTTTGTTTTTCTATGTTTTCTTTGAGTCAAGGGGTTTTATACTTCTGTAGAAACTCCTTTGTATATTTATTTTCATGTTTTAGTAGTGCTAAGTAAGGTTTCCTACGAGAGTTGGAGTTGGTTTTCAGATTTCTGCGTAGGAAACAGATTTCTGTTGTCCACCGTAAAAAATCGTATAAAATCCTGGAAGATCAGAATAATATAAAAAAATGTGCTTATTCCTTGGCTAATTTCGCAACTTTTTTGTTCTTTAAGTTTTTCAATCTGAGAAACGTAAGTGCCTCGAAAAAATTCGTATTTACAGACAGTTCTGGTTTTGACAGACTTTTTCTTGCATTTGCTCTTTTGCGATGTCAAGTGGATTTCTTTGCTTCACGAAACATCAGTGGCTGTAGATAATGTTTAAAAGCATCAATAGCACTTGTTCCATACAGTACCAATGGATTTTTAATTGTTGCACTAACCCTCTAATGTGAATTACTGTTTGAGTGTGGTGTGAAGGAAGTTTTCAAGGGTCAAGAGAAGAGGTGATATATGTTATCAAGAAGAGTGCAAGGTCAAAGCTTGGGGATGCCCCCGTGGTTCATCCAAGCATATTTTTAGAAGACTAAAGCATCTTGGGGATGCCCAAGGCATCCCCTTCTTCATCAACTATCTATCAGGTCAATTCTCGTGAAACTATATTTTGTTTCGGTCAAATCATATGAAGTTTACTTGGAGCGTCTGTTTTTTTTTATTTTTTTTTCCTTTGTTTTGTTTTGGTTTCCTTGCTTCAATAATATAGTTGGATAATAGCATTCTTTTTTTGGGAGAGAGACACACTCCGCTTTTTCGTGTGAATACTTGCCATGCTAGTATTCTTAGTTTTTCTTCTAGCTGCTGCAAAAATTCCTGTTTAGCTCTTGTTTTCATTGCATCTCTTGTTCAGAGCAGTTAGTTTTAGTAGTGTTATGTGAGTCCTCTCATGTTTGCTTTCTACAGCATTTAGAGAGTTTTTTTAAAAGCATGTTTTGTATGGTGCTTGTTGGGAAAAGAAACTGCTGCTTGAGGTAGAATTTTTAACGGTGCAAGTAGAAGCTTGTATAGACTGTGGCTAGAACTTTTTCATATCATGCTAGATGCTATTTTAGTTTTAAATCCTTGTGGTTATTGAGTAGCATGATTAGCCTAAAATATCTGAGAGTGTTTTATGTTCCATTGAAAGAATCATGAGTCGTTCTTGTCATATTGAAGCATAAATTTGTGGTGTTCTCCTTTGAATGTTTTATTTGGTTGACTTGACGCATGCTCACACCATGTTTATGACTATGAACCAGTCACAAATAGCCTCCATGATCATTTAGTTTTTGAACTTGTGGTACCACTTATGCTTTGATTAATGATGTTTATGTCGCTATGCATGATTATGGCTCTTATGCTCTCTTGATTTGTCGCTCCCAGTCTTTTGCTAGCCTCCACCTGTACTGAGTATAAGCTCTACTCGTGCATCCAACTCACAAAAACCAAAGTTTTCCCATTGTGTCCACCATACCTACCTACATGTGGTATTTAACCGCCCCTCCAAAGTAAATTCCTCGTTTGTTACCTTTAAAACTTTCAAAATTACTCCTGTTTTGTGCTCCTGTTTTAGCTCATGAGGACGTAAATAGAGAATATTTATTTCATTTGTTGATTGGACTTTCACACCCTGGACTAGTGGCTTCATCCACTTATCCAATGATAGAAGAGATGGCAGCGGGGTGCCCAGCCCCAAATTAATAACACAAATTCTCTTCACTATTTTTGTCCATGATTTATCAGTCAAAACATAATTGTGTAAACAAAAGAGAAAGAGGGATGACCTTCTACCCAGATGCGTCCTTCTATGGGAGCCTCTCTTGTGAAGTCTAGTTGGCTTGTGACGTACTGTATTTTGTGTTTACCATTCACTGACATAAGAATACACATCTCTTAAAATATAGACACTCCTCCACAGTATGTGATTGTTGGCAGGCACCCGAGGATTCCGTTAGCCATGGTTTGTGAAAGATGGTTGGTAGGAGTGTCAAGTTTTCATTACCTATGTTTAATAAAATAAAAGCTCTAGCACATGAGTGATCCATGCTTCCCTCTGTGAAGGGCCTTTATTTTACTTTTATGTTGAGTCTCCATCTTCTAACTTTATGCATAGTTGAGAGCATTTTTGCCATTCTGAGTTTTATGTGCATTTGTCCCAGAAACATTATTAACTGATTCAAGATGTGTTGTTGCTTGTTCTCTAATTATGTGTTCTAGTCTTCCTCATGAACTTTGAAGGTGTCCTCGTATTTATGTTTTGCCCCACTCTTAAGGACTAGCGAAATATCACTTTGACATGTTCTCTCCATACTTGAAACAAACGTATATCTTTCTTTGCATTGTTATTCATGATCTTTTATTTGAGTTACTTCTCATGATGCAAAGTGATTACTATGCTTTATTATTAAAGTTCTATTTATCATGCTTGTGTTTAAGTTCTATGATCTCAGCTTACTTATGCTTTTACATTATTGATGATCAAGTTTATATTGGTAGCATGTCACCTCAGAAATTATGTGTTTTTATCGTTTACCTACTCGAGGACGAGTAGGAACTAAGCTTGGGGATGTTGATACGTCATAAACATATCCTTAATTTCTGATGTTCCATGTTGTTTTCTTATTGTTTCCCACATGTTTGCTATACACTTTATGTCATTTCTATCGATTTTCTGGACTAAACTATTGACAAGATGCCACAGAGCCAGTTCCCTATTTTCTGCAGTTTTTAGTTTCAGAAAAGTTGTTCTGGAAATATTCTCGGAATTGGAAAGTTCGAAGCCCGGAAGTCTTAGAATTCCCGAAGGTTCCACGGACTCCTAAAGAGACCCGGAGGGGGGCCTCAGGGGGCCCACACCATAGGGCAGCACCCCCCCTTGGCCGCGCCGGGGGGTGGTGTGGGGCCCCCAGGCCTCCACCGCCTCTGCCCTTTCGCCTATTTAATCCCCCCGAGACAAAAACCCTAGAGATATCCCACTTTTCCCAAAGAAACACCCGAGGCCGTCGTCATCGTCATCCCGAGATCGGGAGGGTTCTGGAGCTCTCCCCGGCACCCTGCCGGAGGGGGAAATCATCACCGGAGGGGTCTACACCACCATGCCCTCCTCCGAAGTGATGCGTGAGTAGTTCATCCCTGGACTGAGGGTCCATAGCAGTAGATAGATGGTTGTTCACCACTTTGTGCCTCATGTTTAGATCTTATGAGCTGCCTATCATGATCAAGATCATCTTTATGTAATTCTACATGCTGTGTTTGCTGGGATCTAATGAATGTTGAATGCTATGTCTTATGATTATCAATCTATCATGTTATGTCCATGATTATGTTATTTATGATCTTGCATGATCTCCGTTATTAGTACATGCCCTGGCCAATTAGATGCTAGCGACTCCAGGAGCGAGTATTTATGCTCGATAGTGGGTTCATGCCTACTTTTCATCTGTGCTCGAGTGACAAAAATGTGACGGATGGAGGATGTGATGTTTCCATTAGGGAGAAAACAACAATGCTTTGTCTAAGGATGATGTTATTGTTTACATTACACACTTTTCTTACTGCGATTATCTGTTGCTTGCAACTTAATACCCAACGTTTGTTTGGATGATATTCGGAGGGTGCATTTTTAGTGATAGATGCAGTTGGATAACGGTCTATATATTTTGTTGTAATACCCGCATGAATCACATTGTAATGTTTATGTCTTGCATATGCACTACGGTGCAGCCTTCATTTCTGTCAATTGCCCAGATGTAATTTGTTCACCACACATGTTATTTATCTTTCACGGAGAGACACCACTAGTGAACTGTGGACCCCGGTCCTTTTTTCTCATACTGATAAAATCACCTACTGCTCTCATACTGTTCCTACTGTTTTCCACACCATACGTTTAACCTCTTTGTGTTCGGCAAAACCGGTGAGATTGACAACCTCACTGCTTCGTTGGGGAAAAGTGATTTTATTGTGTTGTGCAGGCTCCACGTTGTTGCTGAACCGGTAGTGTGCCCTGCCATCTCAGCTTCTTCAACCTTCTGAAGTTACTCCTTCCTCCTACTGGTCGATTCAACCTTGGTTCTTTCTGAGGGAAACTTGCTGCTGCACTCTTCATACCTTCCTCTTGGGGTCTCCTAACGAACGTGTGTTCACATGCATCAAAGGTTTATCGAACTCAGGGAGGTAAAGGTCAAAATATCCCTCTCAAGCAACCCTGCAATTACGATACAAGAAGTATCTTGTGTCCCCAACACACCTAATACAATTGTTAGTTGTATAGGTGCACTAGTTCGGCGAAGAGACGGTGAAATACAAGTAGTATGGATGGTTATAAGTGATAATAGCAATCTGAAATAAAAATGGCAGCAAGCAAACATGTAGCTGAACTGGATGTAAACGGTGTTTCAATGCTTAGAAACGAGGCCTATGGATCATACTTTCACTAGTGAACACTCTCAACAATAATAACATAATTAAATGCATAAATATCTCTCTTCACTACGCTACTCCGAACCAATCTCCGATCGGATAACAAACATCAATCATTGTGTAGGGCTGCAAAAAGCACTCCTTAGAGTTCGCATTTCCCCATATAGGTAACCTCCACGATATCACCATGAGACCTAGATGGTTCTAGACAAACACCACAATTTCATATGTTCATCCAACACAAAATATAAATATCATGCTAAACCACACGGTGCACACACTATCACCTTTACACCGTGATCAAAGTGTCTACGGAGATCTCATAACAAAACCACTTGAGTAGCATAATAGATGAAGAGTAACATCTATTTATTCAACTAGATTACAAAGCTCATAATCACATAAAGATCACACCATGGGAGAGAGATGAAACACATAGCTATCGGTAGAGCCCTCAGCCCCGGGGGAGAACTACTCCCTCCTCATCATAGGAAACAGAAACGGTGATGAAGATGGTGGTGGAGTCGATGGAGATGGCTCCGGGGGCACTTCCCCGTCCCGGCAGGGTACCGGAATAGAGATTTCTGTCCCCCAAAACTTGTCGGCGGCGGCGGAGCTACGAAACTTCTCGTGGAAGGGGACCGATTATCTTTAGGGTTTATGCCTCGGGGGAATTTATAGGCGAAAGGGGGATGGCGGTGGGCGCTCGAGGGGCCCACACCACCTGCAGGCGCGGCCAGGAGGGACCGCGCCCACCCATGGTGTGGCTCCTCCTCTGACTCCCTCAGTGTCTCCTTTAGACTCCGTTGACGTGTCGGGAATTCTAAGACTTTTGGCTTTTGTTTCGTCCAATTCCGATAATATTGCCAGAACAACTTTTCTAAAACCAAAAACAAGAACTGGTTGTGTGGCATCCTGTCAATAGGTTAGTCCAAGAAAACGTCCGGAAAACAAAGGAAAACATGTGAAAAACATAAAGGTATTGGATAGAAAACAAGCATGGAGCATCGAAAATTATAAATACGTTTGAGCCGTATCACTCCAGCACGCATGTCAATTTGGAAAGCAACGTCCACATTAAGTTTTACATGGCAAGGTTCAGGCCTAGTCCACCGAGCCACAGTCGCAGCTATGGGCTTGGCCGCCTTGGCCATATTTGCCAACATTGATAGTATAGACATTTTGCATCGATTAATCGGCGGTACCTCTTCACTATGAGTTCGACGTCTTACCATCCACCAGATATACCAGCATGCGACCGAAACCGTTTCCTTCAACCAAATGGTTTCTATACCCTCTATGGGATTGTTCTGATTTATGAGGAGATTTTCCAGGATTATTGAACCAGACAGCTCATCGTGTATTGCCGTATCAATGACTGAATATATACCAAGCGAATTCCAAAGCTCTCTTGCCGCGGGATAAAGAAATAACATGTGCCGTATATCTTCAGGTCTTTGTTGACAAATTGGACATTCACTACTTGTATCAATATGGCGATTAGCAAGAATGCACTTGAGGGGGATAATTCCATGCAGCACTCTCCATATAAAAATCTTTATCTTACTCACAATCCTCATTTGCCAAAGAATTTTCCAAACCGGATTAATTGCTGATCTGCCTGGAAGAGTTACCTGGTGTGACATGTTCCCAAATTGGTGTCCCCATTTCATATGATATCCTAACCGTACCGTATACCTCCCATGGCGTATGCCACTCCAAGCTATAAAATCCTCAAAACCATGGTTATGCACCGGAATTTGAAGGATCCGGATAACATCCACACGATTAAATAGACTACTAAGAAGATCTCTATCCCAACTTGCTGTAATAGGGTCAATCATGTCACTTACTTTATTATAGACTGCACCTCTTCTAGGAGAGATAATTTTTCTCGTTGGACTTGAGAGAATCCAAGGATCAAGTCAAATATTAATATTCTCACCAGATCCAACTCGCCAGACAATCCCTCTCTTAAGAGTAGTTAGACCCGCTAGAATACTTTGCCAAGTAAAACACGAGCCCGCCTTCGGCACGGCCTATAAGATATCACCTTGGGGAAAATACTTAGCACGAAGAAAATGAGCACATAACGAATCTGCCTCATTGATGAGCCTCCAACCTTGTTTTGCCAGCATAGCAAGGTTAAAAGAGTGCAAATCTCTAGACCCCTACCTCCTTCGATCTTAGGGAAGCACAGTTTCCACAAAGCATACTAGTGCGTCTTATTGCTATTTTCATCATCTCCCCGCCAAATTTTGAAATTGTGTACATCATACCTTTACACAGACCTTTTGGTAATTGAAAGACATACAAAGCATAAACTGGGTTAGCTTGAGCCACCGCCTTTAGGAGAATTTCTTTTCCCCCGATAGATAATTGTTTCTCTTTCCATCCATTGACTCTTTGGATAATTGTCACATCCCATTTTTGGAATACCTGATAACATAGTTGTTTTGCTAATTGCTTGACAATTAAACTTTGATTGTATTTGTTTGAGTTTGTTTGAGTGCAACTAAACAAACTAATTATAGAAACTTACATGGCTAAGAAATTGAAAACAAAATATTCAACATATTGTTCCAATGACTTTGACAATATTTTCTAAAGTAAATATTGATCAAAGAGTTTTCCAAAAACATCTTATGAATCCAATACTTGTTGAATATTATTCCAAGTTCTAAATTTAAGAAAGAGGAAACACTTAATAAGTTTCCCTAAAAGATTATCAGAAAAAGAGGCATTCTTAAATGCTTCACCAAAATCTTATCAAATGTTTTTCCAACCTTGCAAGCTTAAAAACAAAAGTATTGGATAGCATTGACTTTCTATCTCTAGTCACATAAATATTTTGGCAAAGCATTGCTAAAGAAAAGCCAAGTGCTTTATTAAATAGAAATTCCAATATTTCCAGAAACAGAAAACTAAAACAAGTTACTATAGGAAACTTTCTTAAAATGGTCTGAAATTAATACCATTGCTTCCTTATATCAAATAAGGAACACACACAAGAGGAGACCAAAATTTGAATCCATTAAAGTCCTGAAAACATGGTTTTTCTCCACAGCAACATTTGGGATTTTGAACAAGTTTGTTCTACAAACTTTTTCCAAATGCCATGAAATAAATACCACATGCTCTATATCATAAATAAGGATGAAAACCAAAAGGGCACAAGTTTTTCAATAATTTAAGTTGTCAAAAACCCCTGTTTTCTTGACAGCACCTTTTTGAAATTTGAACAAGTTTGTTCTATGAAGTAACTCAAAATGACTTGAATTTTCTACCACATAAGGAACACATCAAATAAGGAATGTGTGCCAAAAATTATTATTTTTGGAAGCTCCTAAGTAGTCTAATAAATTCAATGTCCATTTATGTAAGAATTCAAATTTGAACAACTTTGAATTATAAAGTTTATCCAATTGAGCCAATTTTCACATATGTTGAGCAACTCAACTAATTAGAATTTTGGGCAAAAGGAATTTAAATTTTAACTTTGTTTGCTTGGTGAAAATCACATTTTTTAGAGAGGACAGGGACCTATTTGTAAATTTCCAGGGACCTAGTTGAAAGCTGAGTCACTCATCTTCAACCTCTAGCTCTCTGTAGAAACAGCACCCCTACTCCATTGCTTCGAGTAGAAGGAAACCTTGATGATAAGAGGCCCCCCCATGTGCTTGTCTGCTCATTGCCCTCTCTCTCCCCCCCCCCCCCCATCAAGTTTCTCTCCTCTCTCTTCTCTCTACTGTGCAAGAAACTCCAAACCCGAAACCCTAGTCTATGGCCGCCGTCGATTTGGCCACTGGGGAGCTTGCCGCCGGTCGCCGTGGTTCCCTACCTCTCCGCCTTGTCTTGTGGAGCATCTCTGCAGAAGGAATTGAAGGGAAAAGCCGCGTGGAGCCCGCGCCATCAAGTTCTTCTTCGGCTCCGGGAGAACTCCGGCGAGCCATCCCCGCGCCCTCGAGCCTTCTCCGCCCTAGACGAGTGTCCCGTCGCATTCATGGTGAGCACGCGGTCCTCCGCCGCCATTTTCCCCTCTCCCTCTCCCTCGGTTTCGTCCGCGCGTCGTGGTAGTTGTTCGGCCGCCGCCGCGCCACCGTCGCCGCCGCCCTCCGGCCACTTCCTGGAAGCGAGGCTACCCCTAGGTGATTCCCCTCGTCGAGACCGATGCGTGGGTGCCTTCGATTCGTAAATTGGTGAACGGAAACGCGGAATTGTGGCCTCGCCGGAGTTGTTCCGCCGGCGAATGAGGTCATCACGACGTCATGCAGTCGTCAGCCGCCCTTGACCCCGCGCGCGGGAGTCAAACTGGCCCGTGGGGCCTGGCCTTGCCCGCGTGGCTGCCGCGTGGCCTACTGGCCCGCAGGTCAGCGGAAGCGGCTAGGTTCCCCGCGGTGCATTTGGATCTGCCCGGCCCATCTCTGGATCTGGCCCAATAATGCTTTGTTTTCCATTTTATTTTTCATAGAATGTGCATGTTTACTTTTGGACTGAAAAGGCAACCAAAAAGATGAATTTGACCAAACCAAAATTCACAGATGTAAAGCAACAAAATCTGAACCATCTCCATTTTGTAGATCTACATTTGGATGAATATTTTTGAAATGAAAAATGATTTGGCAACAGGTACCAGAAACACCAAAATGAGCACCATTTTTATTTTACAACTCATAATGAAGTGAGGCCAATTGAATTGGTAATCCCTTGAAATTTCCTAACAGAAGCAATTAACCTTACTTCCAAATACCAAGTATTTTTGAAATGGCATGCAATTTGGTAAAACACCAGAGAGCACTTTGGTGATTTTTATAAAAAAAATTAAAGATGAATTTTGATGCAAAATCAACTGGATGGTCTTTTATATGTTTAGGGCTATCCAAACCTAGAAGGGTTTAATTTTTAGAGCATCCTAGAAAATTTGGTGGACAGATCTTTGTTTCACCTGTTTCTGCCATTTTGGCATTTTAACTATTTAAATTGTGTGATTATATTTTTGTGTTGCAATGTTGTTTTCTAGCATGTAGAAGTTGTGTGAACTTGTTTTCTAAGTGTTACTTAACTATTTTAGCTTGTTAGATTGTGTGGACTTGAGTGGAGAAGAAATAGGATTTATATTAGTAGCATATGTTTTATCTCTAGTTTATTACTTGCATATAATTTTTGATTGATTAATTTGTGTGCAAGTGATTGAATTGTTGTGTTGAGATATTAGATTCAGTACCATGTTGGTACTTATATTTTGTTATTATCACCTCTGCTAGCTTGCATTTGAGTTGGTAGAAAAGCATGAGTAGCTTTGTCATGACTATGAGAATGTTATGGAAAAATTCCCTCATGTGTGGAATTTTTGACATAAACATTTGTGGTTGTGTAGCCACATATTTTTGTGTTGTATTCATATGACCAGTAGAATTTTGGTTATATTTTTATGAGTACTTTAACCCTAGAGTTTTCACTTGTGTGAAAACAATAGCATGAGTAGCATTGCCTTGCTTATTTTTGCATCCTATTATTTTCTACTAGTATGGTTATGCACTAGATGCTAGTTTAGGCTTTTGTTAATTTTTAGCAAGTATGACCAGAGGCTTTGTGACCTCTTAATGATTTGTTATGCTAGTGGAACACCCACTGGTGTCATTGCATTTTTGGTGGAAACATTATTTCCCCTACACTAGATGTGTTTCTTTTATATAGTTCTCTAACTATTGAGTGCCTAGTATTTTTGCTTGGGATTTTTTGTGCTAAATGGAAATGTGTATGCTTATGTTTGTAAGTGGTTTAAATCATGTGTGGCTTGCTAGGAAAAATACATTCTTGAAGTGTTGATTGATTCCTCTAGTAATGCCCTTTTTTATTACTACTAGTATGTAGGAGTTGCCCTGCAAATTGATGCATTGTTTTGTTAAATGGGATATTTTTGTTATAGCAAGTATAGATGTTTTTCACTCCTGTTTTTATGACATGGACCCTCTGGTTGTATTTCAATTACTTGATTGAAATGCATCCATTGATTCTTCATGTGTGAGTAGTACTAGTTTCCTTAGCAGTTTTTGTGTTGAATTATTTTTCCTGCCAACTTGTGTTTGGTAGATATTTATGTATCCTTGCATGAGGACATGTTTTCATTTACCATTATGACAACATGGTTCCTTGTTTGCATTTAGTACTTTACTGTTATGCATGCTTGCATAGCAAACTTTTAGTAGAAACATGTCTATAGGATTCCTCCTTTTTTAGTCATTGTTTCTATTGTTCTCACTATGAAAATTGTGTGTTTTGTGATGAGTCTATTACCTTGTTACACTTATGTAGGCTCACTGATTTGTAAAAGTAACTTTTGCAAATCATGTGTCTTATTTATTCTTGATGTGAATTTAGGCTTAGTAGATTAGCTATCTTGTTCTTTTTGTGGTGTGGTTGATAGACCCATTGCCATGCTTATTGTTGTGCATGTTTTATATACTTTTAGTAGTCTCACCATTGTGAAACTAAGTTTATTTTGGGTTTATTAATATCTTGGTATGAGAGTGGCACACCCACTGAATCCATGATATTGAGGTTGAGAGTTATGTTTCCTCCAACCTTAAGTTGTCTTATTAAATGGCATTTCTGCCAAGTGTGTTTGTTTGATTGTTTGCCTCCATTAATAATTGTGTGATTGAGTATTATTAGTTTCTTTTCTGTATGTAATGTTATGCATGGTTTCTTGCCTTGATTTGTTCTGAATGTGTGTCCTTTATTCTCTTTACGACGTTAGAAAACGAAGAGGAAGGAAGTGTCGTGAAGCTCTGTTTCAAGTTCCAGTCACTCCAAAGCCAGGGACACAAGGAGATACCAGGCAAGCCATCCTGATGCTTGCTGATACAATACTTATCATTATCTATCATGCATGTTTTACCTCTGAAGTTTTACCAAAACTTGATTATCAAAACTATTTTTGATGTGGTTATTATAAATATACTACTATATAGGTTACTATTATGCCAGTAGTTAAACTTGGTAATACCAAGCCATAAGCCACCATATGGTATTTATTACCATCAAATATACTAGTCCCTAAGTGGACACCCTAAAATTGTGATTCTACAAAACAAAGGCTTTACGGAAAAACCCGGAGAAAAGGCGGATCCTTGTTCTCCGGAGGAATGTGGAAGTGGTCATTTTTGAGAAAATGGTGTTTTTCAAAAATGACACATAACCTAGTCTTCGCCGGACAACCTTTACCGTACTGCCACCCTACCCCAACATGGGCACGGGGCTTAACTGGAAGTTTGTCCTTGTTAGTGTGTGTTCTATCTCAAACGCTATAAGGGACGGAATCCCTTGAACCGAATTGTTGTCAAGAGTTGAGACATAAAAAGTGTGGGATTAATTTTCCCTCCGGTCGCATCAGTTGAGGCATCCTGGCTGGCAGGGATTAGCTCGGTGCCGGGGGTGACCGGTAAAACTCAACTGAGAGATAGACACATTCTAGCTTGAACATAGTGGATGGTTATGATCATATACCTGATGTTTACATCATGTTGTTACAGTCCGTGATTGTTCACGGGAGGTGTACTGGATCTGGTGGATGTGTACACCTCTGCAGAGTACAACTTTTTCGAAGAAGCCGCGTCCTCGGATATGGACAGTTGAATGGCCATGTAGCTAGCATTGTGTCAATGTTTTCAAAAAGGAAGTTTTTGAAAAGGAATTTTTGGAAGGGAAGTGTTGAACTTGTGAAGTTCGGAAAGGAATGGAAACTTATACCGTGGAGGTATCGTCGATGATGGAAAGCCAGAAGTTGTTATTCAAAACAAAAAAATTTGCAAAGAAAACCTTTTCTACTCTAAGCAAGAATTCTGGAAACTGATTCCAAGAAGTTTTGCAAAGAGAAAATATTCTTTAACAAAGTTTTACAAAACCTCTTGTACATGTGATATCGACAAGAGAAATAAAACTGTATTATTTTCTTCTGAAGTATCTTCTTCAACGAAGATACAGATTAACCTGACTACAACTGTGGTGTCATCATATATGAACACCATTGGTAGTGAACCCTATTTATAGCCTACCTATTCCACCATATAAGCATATTTGCATGTTGGTAAGTGACATGATGGATGTCTTGCTGAGTACATTCAAATGTACTCATTATGGTTTCGCCCCTGGTATCTACTTATCAGATTTGGAGAAGGAGTCTCCGAAGGAGATCTATGAAGAGAAGTACGGAGTTGACGGCTTTGCGAACTAGGATCGTCTCCGGGTCAGCAGCCTGTAGGTTAAGGCGTGACTTGGGCTCAACTACGTTGCGTTTTTAATTGTCTTCCGCTGTGTTTGTTAAGTTGCCTGCTCTTGTGGCAGTTGCGTTAAACTTGATCATGTGATCATTTGTGTAATACCTTTATGTATTCGTGTAATGGATGATGTATTTCTGTGTGCCAACTTTGTATGTTGTTCACGACTGGTCTTTCTGGGATCGTGAATGTATGCATACGGAGGGTTTCAGACTGCCGGTCTGGGGTCCTTACAATAATTCTTTCAATGAAATTCTTAAAGCAGTCACTTCTATCCGCTCTCACTAGGGTCGGGAGTCCCAAATATTTATCCGAAAGAGCCTCCGTATCAATGTGTAAGGTTTCACAAATTTCTGCTCTCACAAGTGCATTAGTATTTGGGGAGAAAAAAATACTAAATTTTGACAAACTCACCAACTGACCAGAATTCGCACAGTAGGTATCTAGGACTTGTTGCAAGGAAGTTGCATTAGACGTATCATCTTTCATAAGGATTAAGGAATCATCAGCAAAAAGTAGATGTGAGACTTACGGTGCATTCCTGCACACCCTTACCCCATTGATGCCACCAACTTCTTCTTCATACAACAAAAGAGTAGAAAGCTCCTCCCCACATAACATGAATAAATAAGGTGAGAGTGGATCCCCCTGACGTAAGCCTCTAGAGGGAAAGAACATCTTTGTTTCTTCCGAATTAAACAGAACTTGGTATCTAACTGAGGAGACACAAGCCATCATAATGGAAATCCATCTATCCGCAAAACCCAATTTTCGCATCATGTTCTCTAAAGCCAACCAATCAACACGATCATAGACCTTGTGCATATCCAACTTGAATGCGCAGAGGCCGTCCCCTCCCCCCCGCCCCTCTCTCTCTCTCTTGTTTTTAATAAAATGAACACACTCATATGCCACTAAGACATTGTCCGTAATGAGTCGCCTTGGTATAAAGGCACTTTGTGTAGGAGATATTAATTCAGGTAGAATAGTATTTAGACGAACAACTAGCAACTTTGAGATGATCTTGTAAATAACATTGCACAAACTAATTGGGCAAAATTGAGTAACCAATTCTGGGTTTTCAATTTTCCGTATAAGAACCATTGTGGTGTTGTTCCATCCTTCTGGGATAATCCCAGAATTCAAAGTTTGCAAGATTTCTTGTGTTATATCCTCTCCACACATGTCCCAGAATTTTTTATAAAATACGGCATGAAGACCATCCGGGCCAGGTGCTTTAAAATCTCCAATTCTATAAGCAGCCTTCTTAATCTCCTCGGTCGTAAATGGCATCAGCATTTTTTTATTCATTGTCGTTGTGACTCTCGGTTGGATCTTTTCCAACATTGTCGGGTCCACTTCATTAATTTCAGAAGTAAACAAATGTGTAAAGTATTCATGAATAAAGGGCTTCAAAGAATTTGTACCTTCCACCTAGCCACCGTCATTATTCCTGAGTTTTTTTGATAAAGTTCTTTTTCCGGCGTGTCGTTGCAAAACTGTGAAAAAGTTGTGTTCCTGTCGCCGTACTGCAACCAGTTCGCTCGGGATCGCTGCAGCCAATGAACTTCTTCCTATTAAAGAAGTATTTCTATTAGAGCAGCTTTTTCTTTCGCTATTGTTTAATTTTCTACTGGCATTGGCCCGTTCATTGCCGCCTTTGGTTCCTTGAGTACCGATGCGTCCCATGCATGCAGGGTTCCATGCAGGAGCTCCAATTTCTTCAAGACACCACCCGTCGGTGATGCCTCTCCTGCCTCCACCCATGCTTGCTTAACCACATCCCGAAGCCCCTCTCCCGGAGCCACCTGGCCTCAAACCCCCTTTGTTTATTATTTTGATTGGCCGTCACAGCTTGATAGTCGGTATCTACAAGAATAGGTGTGTGATCAGATCGAACACAGTCCAGATGTTGTACCATTTCTCTAGGATTTATAGTGCCCCAAGAAGCATTTGCCGCAGCCCGATCAAGTCTTTATCTAATACGCCCTCTTCTCCATGTAAAGGTGTCTCCTGAAAAACCTAAATCCTCCGGATCACAGTCATTAAGAACATCACGAAAGGCTTGCATATATCTTTGGAGTCAAATGTTACCTCCCTCCTTTTCATGAGAAAATAAAATTTCATTAAAATCACCTAAGATCACCCACGAAAGGTCACGATTTCATTTGAGCTCTCGCAATTTATCCCACGTCTTATGTTTATCATCCCATCGTGGTTCACCGTAGATTCATGTAAGTCTCCAGACCTTCCTAGCATTTTCAACCACTCTAACATCTATATATTTTGGAGCTGAAAACAATTGTTGAACTACTACTTCTTTCTTCCATAATAACATAACTCCCCCAGACTTTCCATCACTCGGATTTACAATTTTGTAATCCATCTTAAGCCTTCTCCTTAGGCATTCAGCTAGGAATTCATCTAAATGTGTCTCTGATAAGAACATAACATCGGGATCGTAGCGCCTCTAAACATTCGAAAGCGAACTAACTGTCGGGGTGTTCCCTAGACCCTGACAGTTTAAAGATAAAAATTTCATTGCGCCCGGACGGTACCCTCACTACGGCCCGCCGATCTGAGGAAGGGGAGATAGCCCCAGCCTTCAAATAGGTAGTATCAAGTTCATCATCTGCTTCTCCAGGTAGGTTATCATTTACTCCTAAGGATGCCAAATTACTAGTATTAGTCTCTTGTTCCTTCGTGTCTACTGCAATACCATTGTTGGCTTTTAGTTTCTTCTTATTTAAATTCTTCTGCGGTGTCCCAAGGGGAAGCAAAGAATTATTAGACTCAAACTGACCAACTCTTTCCGCAACAACCAGGCTGTGCCCGAAACTTGTTGTGGCAAATTAGCTCCCAGACTTGGAGTTGGATCTATTGCAAGCCGGGGGGGTGCAGAAGATGCATTTTCAGTCATAGCAGTGTCCGCAACAGTTTTGAGTGTGTTAACAGTTGAATCTTCTGGAAATTCCACGGAGGTAGGATTATGAACCGACAAGCTATTCCGCCTCCAACTAACATGCTGAGAACTTTTCCCGTCTCCCCTTGAATTGTTAACCACGTTTTTCGAGCTCCCATTATTCCCATCACCTCTTCTGTAGCCACTGCGCCCTCTACCACCGAGTGTGATCATCGCGATTGTCACCACGCTGCTGGCCCGAGCCACGACCACCTGCCCTTACTCTTCTTGGGGCTAAGATAAAAGGTCCCCATTCCAGTTTAGATTCCTCGAATTCTTCACAACCACATTCCTCGTGCCAATGTCCAATCTTTCCACACGCAAAGTAAAAAAGTTGGCAGTTTCTCATATTTAACTTGATAGAATTCAGTCTTCCCTGCTCGAGTAAAGCTCACAAACCGGGTTATTTTTTTTATCAACATCGAGTTTCACTCTGACTCTTATAAATTCTCCAATAAACCCGCTGGGAAGGGTTATCTGTAATTCCTTAACCTCTCCGATTCTTTTAGCCATATTTCTAACAAACCCTTCATTCTTCAAAACAGCACCAGGGAGCTTGTAGATTTGACTCCAAGTTTCCAATTTATTTAACTTGATTGATTCTGGATTAGAGAATCCATCATACTCCTCTATAATCAGAGCACCAAACCCTCTAAACTCCCATGGTCCTTGGTGCATCGTCTTATTCCAATCATCCAAGCAATGGAATTGGATTGTAAAAAGATTAGTACTTAATTTTCTCCAGATCACCTGCTAAGCAGGGGTCCAAGCCTCCCTCGCATCCGCCATTAGAGCTCCATGACCAAACAGTTCTAGTGAGAACCCGCGCTATGGCGAGCCACTTCGGTCCTTCCGCCAGGGCATCTACCTCCTCCTCCCTGATTAAACCGTCTAGCTCTTCATCTTCCAAGTGCAGACGCTCAAGGGGGTCCTTCCGCAGCCGCCATGGATTGAAGAAAACCCTAACCGAAACCACCCAGGCAAGGAAGGATGGCGTCAGGGGATCGCAAAGACAGCGGCGTCCGAGACCTCAAACACCGGGGGATGGATGAACTCACGGCACGCAGATCGCCGAAGGAGAGAAAACTCATGTCGAAACCCTACATGAGAGCCCACCCGAGGACAGACATCCTTTGTTGTTTCAGAAAATAAATAACTGATCACATGGTGAAGGCCCGTATTACCGCTCTGTCACATGGTGAAGGGTGTTTGTTGACTGACCCGTATTACCGCCCCTGCGGCAGACAGAGGTACCTGTTTTCCATCAAATTCTAGATGATCCAACGTAACTGATCATACTTCACGAACCCACAAACATTCTTTCATAGATGGATCCAGCTGCAACCAATCACCGACCGGCGTCTGGTACATACTCCCTCCGTTCAACAATAGATGACTTCCACTTATGCCGGTCTGGTACATACTCCCTCCGTTCAACAATAGATGACTTCCACTTATGTAAATATAGTTGTATCTAGACATGTTTTAGTGTCTAGATACATCCATATGTAGACAAATGCAAGTCATCTATTGTTGAACGGAGAGAGTAGGACATAGCCTCACATAGTACCGTCCATCGTTGAGACGGGATGGACAACCACACTATGGAACTGGGTAGCCCATGGTAACATGTTGGACATGCGGTGAGGTAAGAGCAGCCACGCAAACATCAGCACTAAGGAACCACAAGCGACACCATGCGCTGACAGATGATTAGACGAGGAAACACTGAAAATAACAGCGCTCTAACATAAACGACAAGACAGCAATAGCAACATAAAGCATCTATCGATAGTTTGTACGAACAGACAGACACGTTCACTGCTGTGGCAAACTCAAGCCAAGCCCCAAAACCGTAAACGCAACCTAACGGAATGGAGTGCTCCAATAGTCAAGTTTTGGATCTCTCCTGCTCCCTCCCACAGATCAAAACCTCTTATGCTTCCTCGCCTAAGGCGGCCGGGGATCAGTTCCTTGCCCCTAGTATGCCCCTCTCGTGGTGAGGGACACGCTGGTAGCCGTTCGACCTCCCGCGGCTACCATTGTACTCGCTGTCGCCTCTCGCATATCCTCGGCCACCTCCACCTCCGCCACCGAAGCGACCTCCTCTGCCACCCCTTCCTGCCAGTGTCAAAAAAACAGAGCAGACGGAATTAAGTATAGATTTCCACTTCTAGCTGGTCACGGCATTTCATTAACATTACGATTGAACCAAACAAAGAAACAAGTGCAGATGACATCAAGACACAACTACTGCCAAGAAAATAAACCAACTTACTTCCTCCTCTGATTCCACTGTTAGGCTTCCGCTCCTCAACATATATCTGTCGCCCGTTTATTTCAAGTGGTGAAGCCTGAAAATAGCCGAAACGATGTGGAACATGACCAGCTAAACTATGATAACAACAATCAGCACTACTATTTGAATGGAAGCTACATACTGCCATGATGACACAGACAAAAGCAACCAACTAATTGGCAAACTTAAGCAGCATGATAATAAGATATAAAGGCAAATCATTTGCCTCCGCTTCAAAAAAATTATAAGATATAAAGGCAACGGCTGCAACATACTTTGTGCAAAAGAAAGAAACCATGAAATTCTTGAACTAAACACGCAAAAAAGGAAGTGAGTTGCACACAGCAATCTTATGTGGATTTATATAATAATTACCCTTAATGCATTGTGAACACCACTGAGTTCCTCAAATTCCACAAAAGCATAATAGCCACCAGTTTCCTGCAAATTCCACAAGTATCATTCATATGAAAGAGATATTCATCTCACGGAAATAAGCAGAATTAAAGTCAATCTAATATCTTACCTTGCGGCTCCGGATAGCAACGCCTTCGGGAATGAGTTGACCAAACTTCTTGAACTCGTTCTCAAGATCAGCCTCCGTTACATTTGATGGCACATTCCCAACATAAACAGATTTGCTCTCTATTTTATAAAAAATGATGAAGATGAGTATCACGAAATGTGCAACACAGAGCAAAGGAAATTATGCTAGCGTAAAGTAAAGGCCAACCTTCTTCCTCTTGGGCTTCTCCATAGAAATCAGATTTAGGCTTATCTGCAGCAACCGATGAAGTCATAACCGGTGTTGCCTGGTTTGACTCTGCTGCAGGACGAGGTTTGTTCACATGTACTGGGTGGGCAGGGACCGGAGGTGGGGCTTTCGCGGTTCTTAGCTGCATTATTCAGTCATTGTTTTAAAGATGTGTCAGCTAGATATCCACATACAATGCATCAAAATGTAAGGAAGGTCAGACATACAATGGATGCATAGGTCTTCTTTACGGGTTCCCCAACGGGTTCCTCTAAATGAAGAGACTGCACAGGTGGTGGCTGCACTGGCTCTTCTGGTGCCATCGCCATTCCATTCGAAAAGGAAGAAAGTGGTTCTTCTGTAAGGGGTTCATCTCCCCAGTTGTCCGAATGAGAAACTACTTGTGGTGGCTCAGAGTAAGTGTAATTGTCAACTGCTTCGTTTTCTTCAGATGTTATTGGAACAGCATATGTTGCTTGACTTTCTTCTTCATGGATGTACTCTGAACCTGCAGACAGAGCATTTAATCAAAAACATTGACAGAACTTTGAAGCGTCAAGTAACAAAACAAGACCATGAACATGATACATGTGAGAAACCTATGTTTATGAAGGCATTATAATTTGAAACCATGAGTTATCATCTGGTGTACTATCAAAACCATCATTTCCATTAATGTCCACAGATACAAAACAGCTTGCAGGTTATAAAAATCTTATCTGGTGTTGATGAAACAAAATAACACACATAAACTAAAGAATATATAACAAGTCTCAGATCATAACAGTAGCCTTTGAGACAACAAAGATTAGTTCAGATGTAAAGGTGGGTTTTTTTTAGGGAGTAAAGGTGGGGTTTTTTTAGGGAGTAAAGGTGGGATTTTTAGATACTTATTTCGATAATAAATCTTACTGGTCTGGACGGTGGACGCCAAGTTGGTCTCATAGGCTTCCTGGGAAATCCCTTGTGCAGGTTGCACTTGTTCTTGGTCAACAAAGTGGAAATAATCATTGAGAACAAAGTAACCTTTCTCCTGAGGTGCAAGGAAAAACGTCTGGATAAATTTCCTTTGGTCGTTGTACTCTTTGGTCTGTACAAGACCAGAAACCATAACTATCACCCCATCTCCCCATGAGTTGACAAAGTTGGCAGTTTTTATCTCGATTTGAGTGAAATTAAGGGACATAATGAGGGAGTGTATATCCTGCAGGTACAACAGGTAGTGGAGTAAGTTACAGGGGGGAAACACAAAAAGTAAGAAACCACAAGAGTGTAGAGAGGAAAATAAATGACATCATGCATATAGTTGACTTAAGATAACAAGTGTATTTGAATCAGCAGAGCCAGCAGACAAACAAAACAAGCTCAACTAGCATAGTCCGGCAACAAGAGCAAAAACGTATTGGTAACAGTAGAAACAACTCAGCAGACGGACAAAGACAACAGACACTTAAATTCAGCTCCACGTACAGGACAAAATAATGATATGGAAAGATAACGCACAATCTTCGTTTGAGTTTACGCTAAGAGCTAGTACAAAAATGAACACATTAAGCTGCTAGTATTAGTCAAAGCAATCACTACTCATTCCCTATCAATCGCAAGAGCAGCGCCCAAAAACAAATAACCTTAATACGGCAGATGTAGCAGTAAACAACTGAACATAGACAGATTGATCGAGAGATACCATCATGGAATTAGCGGTGGTGCTAATTCCGGTGACGTCGTCGACGCGGACCATGGTGCTCGCCTCGCTGTAGAACTGGTGGACGACATCGGGGGTCTGCTGCAGCAGGTTGTAGTAGTTACGGAGGAAGTATGTCCCCACCTGCCAAATCCAATCTCAACGTCAGTCGCCGATCCGAGCATGCGAGGCGAGGGTGCAGGGGTTTGGGCTAGGGTTTTGCAGTGCAGCCAGTCCCAGGAGAAGAAAAGAGAGGAGATGCAGGGGGGACAGGGAGGTGAGGCCGGCCTTACTTGATTCGCCGCCGCCGCCGCCGCCGAAGCCATTGGTGAGTGCAGTAGTGGAAGAGGGAGAAACCCTAGATCTCCTCGGGCAAGATCTAAACAAGGGAGAGCGTCTCAAATCCGCCGCCGCTGCAGCAGCCGCCGCCGCCGCGAGAGGATGGGTCCGCCCTGATTGCTTGTGCGTATTCGCGTTGCGCTATTGCTGGATGGAGTGGAGAGGAGAGGAGAATGGATTGGCGTCTCTTGGTGGACTCGACTCGTCTCTTATGACGGCCGGGGGAGGGGCACGCGAGGAGAGAGAGACACAGGCCGGTTGCCCTACGACTGCGATACGATGCGATTCGATCTCACTTTCCTTTCAGGCTTCTTTCCGATCACGATTCTGTTAGATTTCCCGGCCTATCAGCGGTTTGGGCTTTTGTTAGGCCAGCTAAGATTTCTGCGTATTCATGACTCCTAGCCCATACTCACTCTGTTCTGGGGCGCCTCTTAGGGCGCCTCCTAGCCGGTCATCTGCGTCTGATCATCGTCACAATTAAAAAGCCCATTGGCACATGTCATAGATTGACAGTTGGATGCTTGATTACATGTCGGGGGCTACCCTCGGGTAGAGCCAAGTTTGGTATAAAATGGTATCCAAGGAGTGGATACCGAGATATTGTTGATCGGAATCCGTACCCGGACCGAGTTGTTGACTACCGAGATGGAGCTATCTTGGCAAGAGGCAACATATGGGAAAACTTGCAGGTGCACTTGGAGAATATGGGTTACATAAGGAACCAGCTATCCCAGATCAAGGTCAATGGAGTATGTGCAATCCCGAAGATCACGAGAGAGTACAGGCGTGTGGTTCAACTTACAAGGCGAATGATGTAGAAACGTACATGGACACAGTGCAGGGTATGGGCGAGGCCACGTCCTGTCTCTCACAAGGGGGACAGGACACCGCAACGAATACAGAGGAGATGACTTCCGGCACCGTGTCAGCGGGCGTGTGCTACGGCACAGTGTTCTCCGCCCAACATGTACGCTCTGTCAGTGGCCACCAGTATATAAGGTGGCCACATCCCTCCTGCGTGAGGGACGATGCAACATGTAGGCATTTTTCCCCTTAGACAGAATGAGAGAAAGAGAGTCAAAGAGCTTCTTCTTCCTCTAGCTCAGAGAGCTTGAGGAACCACTTTGTATTCCGGTTACCCACTGATATTGAGACAGACAAGCAGGAGTAGGGGTTTTACCTCCACACAAGGGCCCTGAACCTGGGTAGATCCTTGTGTTTGCAGTGTAGTGAGTGCACCATCTTGGTGTGTAGTCCCTCCCCGGATACCCACGGTGTCCATCGGCCCCGTATCTTAAGCCATCCTATGGCCTCTGTCTTTATCTCACCACGACAGTTGGCGCCCACCGTGGGGCCAGCAGCGGCGCTGGCTGGGGTTTCTATCCGGACGGGTGATGACCCATAAATATAGGGGATCGCAACAGTCTTCGAGGAAAGTAGAACCCAAATGTATTGATTCGACACAAGGGGAGTCAAAGAATATTTATATGCCTTAACAACTGAGTTGTCAATTCAGCTGCACATGAAAATAGACTTGCTCGCAATAATTTATTGGTGGTAACATTTTTATAGCAATGGTCGAAATAAAATAACAACAGTAGTAAAATAATAACAGCAGTAGCAATCGCGGAGAACAGCAGGATGAGAGTACCGTAGGCATAGAGGGAATGGATGAACGGGCGTTGCATGGATAACATAGGTCATGTAATAATCTAAACATGGGCATTGCAGATAATAATAAAGCATCCAACTTCTAGGCAAACCATAGGCATGTGTTCCAATATAGTCATATGTGCTCGCAATGTGAAATTTACACAACATTTTTTGTCCTACCAGCCCGTGGTAGCGGGGCCTCTAAGGAAACTACTTGTAATTAAGGTGCTTATTTTAATAAAGCACCGGAGCAAAGCATTAACACTTCCTGAACACACGTGATCCTCACATCACAACCATCCCTCTGGTTGTCTCAATTTCTGTCACTTTGGGGCATCGGGTTCCGGACAATGACATGTGTAAACAACTTGCAGATATGATCAAGAAACATAATTATACTCATGAAACAATAACATGTTGAGATCTGAGATCATGTCACTCGGGCCCTAGTGACAAGCATTAAGCATAACAAGTTGCAACAACGGTAGAAAACACTAACAATGAATACTAGGCACTATGCCCTAACAATTTGGCATTATTACATGATCGTTCTCATCCAATCTCTTCCATCCATCTCAGCCTACAGCGGTGTTTACTCACACATGGACGGGGCAATCATTGATGGTTGATCGAGAAGAGGTGGCGGTGTCGATGGCGATGATCTCCTTTGAATCCCCGTCCCGTCAGGGCGCCAGAACAGGAACTTCTGGTCCCCGAGTTGAGTTTCGAGGTGGCGCGACGCTCTGTTGTGTTTCTGTGTAATATGACGAACCCCCTCACGTTTTAGGTTTACGGGGCATATGTAGTCGAAAGGGGAGCCCGAGGGGGTGGAGGTGGCCCCCACACCACCTGGCGGCGCGGCCTAGGGGGCGCGCCCAGGGGTGGTCTGGGCCCCTCATGGCCCCCCTCCAGGTTTCCTTCTGGCTCTCGGGGTCTTCTGGTGATATAAGCTCAATGAGGTCTTTTCTGGGCAATTTCCCGAAAGTTGATTTTTCTGCACAAAAACGAGACACCAAGGTAATTCTGTTAAAAACAACGTTAGTCCATGTTAGTGGTATCCAAAACTCACAAGTTTAGAGGAAAACAATAAGAAAAGTGTTCGGAAAAGGAGATACGTTTTGGACGTATCAACTCCCCCCAAGCTTAGTTTATTGCTTGTCCTCAAGCAATTCAGTGACAACTGAGTGTGATAAAAGACTTTTACGAACACATTTGTTTCATATGATGTAAATATACTCACTATATGATCAAGTGCTGAGGCAATTTATAATAAGATGAATGCAAGATAAAAGTCACTTAGCAGTTATGCAAACATGAAGAGATGCCAACAGACTAATAATAAACAACATGAAGTAAATCAATCTGCAGGATTGCAATGCTCATAATAGGGTATGATAAAGTGTACTCGCTTGCTCTTAATAATGGAGCAAAACATAAATGCCTGTGCACCTCTGAAGTTCAAATGAAGACTAGAACTAAATATATCAAAGATACAAGCATCAAAGTTATACCATAATAAACCGTGTTTTGGGACAAGCACATTACACTAAGAATGACGGCCATGCCTCAAGAAGGTGCATAAAGCGAGAAGGTGAAGACTCAACATAAAAATAAAAGAAAGGCCATTCGCAGAGGGAAGCATGTATTAACTCATGTGGTAGAGCTTTTTATTTTATTAAACAGAGGTATTGAAAATATTTTTAAGAGAGTTGTATGCTTATGTCTGAAGGGAATATGCCCGAGAGGCAATAATAAAGTGGTTATTATCTTATTCCTATTTTATGATAAATGTTTATTTCTCATGCTAGAATTGTATTAACCGGAAACGTTGATGCAGGTGTGTCTAATAAACAAACAAGAGTTCCTAGTAACGCCTCTCGTTTTACTAGCTTGTTGATTAACTGATCAAGGTTTCCTGATCATGAACATTGGATGTTGTTAATAACGGGGTCATATCATTGGTAGAATGATGTGATGAACATAGAACCAAAGTGAATATAGCAATGCGATCAAGTCATTAAGTTTACATTGTTATGTCAAACATACGATGTAACTCTAATCCTTAGACCATGAGATCATGTCAATCACTAACACCGGAAGAGTGTTTTGATGTTATCAAACGTCACACCGTAACAGGGTGACTATAAATGTGTCATTGGGTATTTGGAAAGTATTAGTTGAGGCTCATGGATCAAGAGTGGGATTTGTCCATCCAAATGATGGAGAGATGTACTCTGGGCCCTCTCGGTGATATCACATCGACACCGCTTGCAAGCACGTGACTAGGTCACAAGGATGTCATATCATGGAACTAGTAAAAGAGTACTTGTCGGTAACGAGATTGAACTAGGTATGGTTGATACCAATGATCGGATCTCGGACAAGTAAAATATCGCAAGACAAAGGGAAATTTTTACGACGTTTATGGTTCACATGATCACTAGATTCATCGTTGAATGTGTAAGAGTCATTACGGATCTCCAGGTCCCGCTGTTGACTATTGATCAGAGAGGTGTCTCGATCATGTCTACAGTATTCACGAACCGTAGGGTGACACACTTAAGGTTTGATGACGTGATTGAGTGGATACGGAATATCGGAGAAAATTTTGGACAACATCGAAATTGTTTTGGGGGATATTGAAATAGTCACCGGAATTGTTTCAGGAAATGTTGAAATAGTTCAGGATGGTATATGTTAATGTTTAATTAACAAATAGTTCAAGGGGTAAGTGTTAATATTTGTTAATAGGGACGTCTCTGCTGGATGCTCCAGGGTCTCTTTGTCTCTCCTAGTTCGACATCTATCTTTCTCTTTCTTTTACGATTCGGACGTTTGGGATCATATTCCATGTCTGAATATCTTCAAGATAATAAGATCATTTTTCATAGCCTTGATAATGACAAATGGTCCCTCCTAAACTGGGGCTAATTTGTGATTCCTTTCCTGCACCAATCTTAACACTAGGTCGCCTTCCTTGAAAGAACGATGCCTGATTTTCTGACTATGATATCGTCTTAATCCTTGCTGATAAATGGCGGATCTTTGAAGCACAAGATCTCGTTCTTCTTCTAAAAGATCGACGACATCATGTCGTGCGTTTTCGGCATCCGAGTCATCGTAAGCCTGCACTCTTGGGCTATCATGGAGCATGTCCGTTGGAAGTACTGCTTCTGCGCCATAAACCAGGAAAAGCAATGTTTGCCCTGTTGATCTATTTGGCGTCGTTCGAATACTCCAAAGCACGGAAGGTATAGTGCATACGCATGAGCCCAAGGGCCATGCGTGCACCACCACGAGCCGCGGAGCGAAACCAGGACTCCTTCCGGGTCGCCACCTCCTCGATCGCCTCTAGGAGTTTGCTAACTTTCGAGAGTTCTCCTGCTTTGTCGGGAATGTACTTATTGATAAGTAACATTCCCGTGGACTTCAGCACGGAGAAGACTCTCCCTAAAGCCCAGATTCGATCAATCCGGATAAGCAAGGGGTTTCCCTTTGTTTAAACCAACAAAAGAAAGTTAGAAAAAACAGAGGTGGAAAAGGAAAAAATCCGGTAAAAGTGTTATAAACTTACCGAGAATCTTGTCCATTTCAACACCTTCTTCAAGGCGCTAATTTAGGGCATTCTCTAAGTCATGGATGGTGGCCTTGTCCTTCTCAGCATGGCTGGAAGCCTTGGACTCGGCGATTCCGACAGCTAGCTGGCTAGCCTCCAGGTCTTTTTGGAGCTTCACGTTGATTTTGTGAAGTTCCATGTTCTCCTTTCGGAGATTCTCGGTATTGCAGGCATCTTCAGCTATTTGTTTGGGTTTTGCCAAAGCAGCTGAAAAGCAAGGAAAATGAAGATTTAAAACTCAGAAAAGGACTTAGAAAATTCTCTATCACAAAAATGGCACTGAAATTACCTGATGATTCATCCAGCTTATGCTGAACGGAGGCCAGCTCCGAATCTTTCTTTTCAAGAATGTTAAGGAGAGTTTTTACCTCCTTATTCTTGATGGTAAGTTTGCTAAAAACTTCCATGCTGATATTTTCGGCAGTTTGCTGAAACATGGAAAAGAGACAAATCGCTTAAGTCAAAAAACAAGCAAGGTCAATGATAAAAGCATTAAGTCAAAAAAGAATACATTTGGCAAATGCTTGGGGGCTAGAGATATTACCTGGCTCATTTTTGTCAGATTTGCCAGATTTTCGTTGAACTCGTTTGCATAGTCTGCAAAAAGAATCCTGACGTGGCAAAGGCCGTCCTGGATGACCTGTCGAGGTGAAAATACGAAGTTATTCCTAACAATAAGTCTGCCTTGCGGCCAAGGACGGATTAAGGGAGTTGGAGCGAAGTGCTTTGTCGCCCACGAATGGATATACATGTGTTCGTCAAAGGGCTCTTCTTTTACCTTGAACTCTTTGTCAAATGTCGAGATAGCATCTTCCTCTGGAACACGAGAAGGACCTCCCGTTTCTGGCACCGCCCTTTCCCTCGCGTCCGACTCGGACGCAACGGGCTGGCTGGACTGCAAAGGGTATTCTCCCTCCCTTGCATCCAAGTTCTCTTCTCCTGTGGCAACCGGAGTGTCGGGGGCTGCACCGGGAGACGGTTGCGCTCCTCTCCTAACCACTGCCTTATGCTTCTTCTGGTCTTTCGTCTTCAAGGTGGTAGGAGCAAGGCTGGAAAGGGAGGGAAAGGAAAGAAAGTCCGAGAAATAAGAATCCGAGAAACAAAGATGCATGCAACAAAAAGCATAGGAAAAACCTGGGAATTCTTACCTGGATGTTGCGACAGCAACGCCGTCAAGGTTGATGACCTCCTGAGTGGGGTGGAAGGCTTCTTGCGCTTCCTCCCACTGGCAAAGTTGGCACGCAGAGCGTCCAACTCAGCGTCAGAGGCAAGCTCCGAGTCAGGAAGAGTCATAATCTATCAAAAAAGACAAAGGTCCGGGTAAGACAAAACATCTGAGAAAGAGAAAACGCGAGAAATTGCCTAAAGGGGAAAAATTCTACCTTTGGAGCTAGATGCCCAGCATGATACATTTCCCGGCTTTCTTCATACTGGTCTCGAGTAGAGACCAGTTGATTCAGCCGTTTCTTGAAGTCCTTCTTCAGGAAACTCTTGTCTGTCATCCTCATCGCATCCTCCGAGCCCGAGTATTCGCACATTAGCCGTTTTCCGCGATAGGCTAATGGCTGAATACGCCTTCAAGCCAGCACAAAACTGTGTCTGTGCCGGTGAGAGGAGGAGTGGCAGATACAAGCTTGGCGATGCGCCACTTGATCCTCATCAGATCTGCTGGCAGAGTATGGACCGCTTCTACAGCCCAATTATCTTGGGGGGTAGCCGCGGAATTATCGAAAGGTGGAATTCCCGTTTCCTTTCCAGGAAACGGGACATCTTCATGGTAAAAGAGGGAACCCGTCCAAAATTTGACGGATTCCGAGGTTTTTATTTTGGGGAACCAGTCTTACCTAAACCTACGAAGGGTGAAGGAGATGGTCCCACAGGTGGGGAGAGCGCCCTCAGAAGGGTTTCGCTTGACTCCGAAACAATACTGCCAGAAGTCTAACCTAGGTTATATTCCTAAGTATCCTTCAAAAAGGGCTTGAAACCCGGCAAGGTAGAGAATAGAATTTGGTGTAAGGTTATGTGGTAGGATGGTGTAGTGGTAAGGACTTGGAGGAAAAAGGAAGAAGGCGGGAAACCCATACCTCTATTGACGTGAGAGGCGAGGAGAACCCTTTCTCCGGCTTTCGGCAGTGGCTCGGAGTTGTCCTCCTCGTACCGCCATTTGTCCTTGAGCACGTATCCTTCCTTCTCCATTGACGGAAGAAGGGAGGGAACCACATTGCAGTGGCTCCAATTCCCAGAGTTTTCCTCCGTGTCTTCCTCAGTTCCGGCGGCGTCAGAGGCAGCGATCCCTTCATCGCCAAGAATAGGGGTTCCCTCCATGGACTCGGTGATGGGAGGCGGGGAAGGCACGGTAGACGATGGTGGAGCATTCTCGACCACATGAGGTAGATCCCCGCGAGCCGAGTCACCGGTGTTTCCCTCCGGCGTGTTTTTAGCAGCGCGGACGGGGGAGTCCAACTGCGGATCGAGATCATTGATGATGGTGTCGATGTCCAGGGCGGCGGAGCTAGTGTCCGTGGCGCGGGGTGATCCTCCGTCGACCATTTTCGGGCGGCGCGGTCTTGAGCCGGATCCTCCGATGGTTTTTCCGGGGAAGGTGGAAACACTTGTTCTCTGCTTACTCGCTCGAGCTTGGGCTCTGGTGGCTATGGCGTTGGGGGCTTGATGAAGAAGAGCAAGCAGAAGAGAAAACCGGAGGGCCCGAGGCGGCTATTTATAGCCGGAAACACGTTAAGATTGGTTACAACGGCTATTTAGCCGTTGGATCCTTGACGCGTGTCACGCCCGGAAATTCCGGGAAACGAAGAGATAAAGTGATAAGTGTTATCTCCTCGATTCCCGCAAGAATCTGTCAGGAGATACGTTGCAGGGTTTTGACTGAACCCAAACGTCTGTGATGTCAACACGATTTCATCACTGACGTCATGAAGTTCCTTCTCCATGAAGGCTCGTGGAAGAAAAGCCGGATTCTGGTAAATCCGAGTTTTGAGTTATACATCAGGAAATTCCTTCTCCACGAAGGCTCGTGGAAGAAAAAGCCGGATTTCGATCCGAGTGGTGTGTTATGAAGTTTTTTGGAAAAAGAAGAATCGAGACAAAGCGCCAACATTTCTCAGAAAAGAATACAAATTGGTGAAAGGTGGAAGAATGAAGTCTCAATCCTTCTTGGGGGCTACTGTCGGATATATACAGATTAGGGGTATACCTGGCATTGTTCTAAAGAGCCGGATTACCAGGGTGGCCTTTTGTAATGGACCGCAATCCATTGGGCGGCCCAGTAAACTGACACACATAAGCCGGATTCTAGAAGAACCCAGACCACGGCCCAAAGTGGTACGGCTTGGAGTATAAGACGGATTCCTTCCTTTCCAAGTTAGATGCTTACCATAGCCATCTAGGTTTCCTTTCTGTAATCCCTAACCCGGCTATCTATATAAAGCCGGGTGGGAGAGAAGAAGGACACAGACAATTAGCTAGAAACCAACTCGCCGAGAAGTTGATCCTCGCCGAGTTAGCGAAACCCTACTCACATTGTACTTTGTATAATTCAGGCTTCAGCCCTGATTTAGTGAAATTGCAGGAGTAGTAACGTCGCCTAGTTGCGCCGTACCGAACCTGGGTAAATTTGGTGTTCCTGGTTGTCGTACTACCACGTCCCCCCACGTCTCTACCCGTAGACTCATGGCACCCCTGTCTATGAACTGTACTATGATTTCTCGACAATTAACAAACATTAAAATAAAGAAATGAAATTATTTTATTTATTTATTAAAGAAAACCCTTGGAATTTTGAGTGGGAATTGATGCGAGAATGAGTGGGTTGAGTGGAGACTCCACCCACATGATGAGAGGAGAGGTGGAGGCACCAAAATTTCGTGGCTGCCTCCCCCTCCTATATAAAGAGGGGTTGGACCTCCCTCTCCCCACACACTTGGTGTCATCTTCACCTCCCTCCGCCCGCTGCTCCACCTCATGTTCATGCGCTTGGCGAAGCCCTGAACAAAGTTTTCTCCACCACATCACGTTATTGTGCCGCTGGAGTTCCGAGGGACCCTCTACTTCTGCTGCCCCGCTGGATCGAGGGAACGGGGGTCGTCATCAAGTTGTATGTGTGACTGAGGGCGGAAGCACTGCCCGATTGCAGCGCTCTTCTTCACGATCTTGAGATCGATGTGAGTTCGACTACATCACCAACAAGATTCAATCTCGTAACGCTTTTCGTCTTCGAGGGTATGTTCTCCTTAAGACTTTCTCTATTCTCGTTTCTTTCATCTCCTAGATTAGATCTTGGCCCTTCGGGTATCTCTCGCGTAGGAAATTTTTTGTTTTCTATGCAATGAACCATTCAGTGGTATTAGAGCCGGATCTATGCGCATATGATTTGTACGGGTAGAACACATAGGTGTATGTGAGCGTTGATGATCATGTTATTTCCTCCTTGAGTATTTTATGATCTTAGTGGCATAGTAGGATGAAGCTGCCCTAGACAAACTTTATGCGTACTTTGTACACGAGACCTGTCTCACTTGTGGCTGAGGGGGTGTCTGTTTCTCCTACTATAGTTAACATCTAATCTACGAAGGATTGTTAAAAATATGTTTATCAACGTTGTGGTTCATGTTCGTAGGTATGAACGGTTCTATCTTCAAAATCCCTAAGCCACGTAAAATATGCAAAACTAAATTAAAGACGTCTAACTTGTTTTTGCAGGGCATGTGATATGATATGGTCAATGTTACTCTTTTGTAAATGATTGACATACCAGCAGAAGCCATATGGTTGTCTTATTATTTATGGCATGCGTGATGTATATCATATCCATGTGATATGTTGTAATTTTGATGGACAATCAAGATGAAGGTGCCATGGACCTTGGTGCCACGCCAGTGGAATGATGGAGATCATACCATGATGCACAAGATGGAGATCAAGTGCAAGAAGGACCATATCAGATCACATTATCCATGCATGTGGTGTTAATCCTTTTTATGCATCCTATTTTGCTTAGACCGCGACGGTAACATTATTAGATGATCCCTCTTACTTAATATCAAGATAATAATGTGTTCTTCCTTAGTATGCACCGTTAAGAAAGTTCGTCGTTTTGAGACACCACGTGATGATCGGGTGTGACAGACTCAACGTTCGCATACAACGAGTGCTAACGAGCCTATCATGTACAGACATGGCCTCGGAACACACGCAATACTATGGTTCTACTTGGCGAGCCTAGCATGTACAGAGATGGCCTCGAAACACATAACCGAAAGGAAAAGCATGAGTCATATGGATTATATGATGAATGTCGTATATATACCGATTAGGGGTATGTCCGGCATTGGCCTAAGAGCCGGATTACCAGGGTGGCCCGTTGGTAATGGATCATAGTCCATTGGGCGGCCCAGTAAGCTGATGCGCAGGAAGACGGATTCTAGAAGAACCCGGACCACGGCCCAAAGTGATGCGGCTTCGAGGAGAAGACGGATTCATTACTTTCCAAGTTAGATATTTTCCGTAGTCTTCTAGGTTTCCTTTCTGTAAGCCCTAATCTGGCTATCTACATAAAAACAGACGGGAGCAACGAAAAGATAGAGAATAATTAGCTAGAAGCCAACTCGCCGAGAGGTTGATCCTCGCCGAGTTAGCGAAACCATACTCACATTGTACTTTGTATACTTCAGGCTTCAGCCCTGATTTAGTGAGATTGCATGAGTAGGAACGCCGCCTAGTTGCGTCGTACCGAACCTGGGTAAACTTGGTATTCTCGTTTGTCATACTACCATGTCCCTCCGCGGTTCTACCAGTAGGCTCATGGCACCCCCGACTATGAACTCTAATAGGATGTCTCGACAGCTGGCGCCCACCGTGGGGCCAGCGGCATCAGGAGTTACGTTTCGATCGGGAATACTTGGCGGAATCGACGGTACAATAACTGTTGGAAGCCTGAAATTCGACGGCGACATTGGGCGCTTCCTCGACAACGGATCGTACATGCCAGCACGGAATCACCTGGTAAGTGCCTGCGTTTTACTGATTGGATCTACAAATATTTTTATCGGATTAACAACAAAAGTAATGGGATTATGTGGTGGAAGAAAATTTATCCCACCCGCCCTATACCCAATTGAGGAGAAAAATGATACCGGGTTCTGCTCAAATCGCCAAAACAGTGCCGAATTTGCCGCCTCTTCGGAGATGCCTGCAATCAGGTCTCACTTTATTGGCATGATGCAGTCCGAGGTTGCAGAAAACACGAAAGAAACTAATCCCATGGAAGAAGTAGAAAAGCATCATCCCACAAAACAAGTGGAAGATCTGACACCCGTCACTGAAACGACGAACTCGGAAGCCGACTCTGTACTATCTGCTATTGAAGCAAGATTGGAGTCAGAACCCGGATCTGAAGACATAGATTTCGAAGATGAAGATGAAGACGCTTTCGAGAGAAAGGTTAAATCTATGCAAGGGAGCTTCCATGAAGTCATTATGGGAAAGCCGACTGAAAACCCAGATGCCGAAGATAATGAAGACCCCAAAACACCTCCGCCAGATGAGGAAAGAGAGGAAGGTGAAGCTAGTCCAACTTACCCCGATGTCAAATAATTGACAAAGGAAGAACCTGGCAAGACACCTCCTTCTTCCAAAAAGAAAAAGAAGACTGGCAAGAAACTCCAGTATAAACTCCAGAAGAAAAAGTTGGCACATATTGCCAACCAAAACCTGGAAGTAGGAGGAAGCAGCAGAGTCAAACCTGCGGAGAAGAAAAAGAGAGAAATCCCCGTTCCACAAATGTCGGTATAGGACGAAATTGATCTAATTCAAACCCCAGTGGGACAAGATGAACCCCCGGAAGTGCTGGAAGCCAGGAGAAAAGCTCTATAGCGGCAGCAACAACATCTATTCCGTACTCGGGAAAACCTCATGAAAACCCAGGCTGACATTAAATTGCAGCAAGAAGAGATAGAGGAATACGAAAGAAGGAATAGATCTGGCATTAAACCTATGTGGTTACCCAGAATTGTAAAACCGGATGAACTGCCATCAAGAGAGAGGTTTTTAAACCCTTCCTGGCAAAGGCAGGTTAACAGCACCAATGCCAAGGGCGAACGCATATAAAAAACCGCAGCTGAAAACGCGGAGGCCGTGCTCGCCATACTTAATGATGATTTGTACTCCAACGACGAAAAACTTCAGGGAGTGTATCTTTTCCTAGGAAAGGCATTACAACAGCAACAGCGAGGACAGACACGATCAGGGAAGTTACACGATGACTCGGCCATATGCAAAACTGCCACATGCGCCGCTGGAGCACCTGAACCTGGTGAACCTGGAGATTCAGGCGACTCTGAGGAAAAGAAAGGAGATCCTAAGAAGGACAAGAAAATCCCGGACAATAAGGATGCAGCGTCCAGAACAGGATCCCATTTGCCAAAAGGTGGAAATAATCCCCGTGATTATAAGGAACGGGAGGAACAAAACCGGAAAGACAGAAAAGTAATGCCGCCTCCGAGACGCCCAGCTGATAAAGCCGGAAGATATGAAAATCCTCACAGGGGTGAGAGATCCCGCACTCCTCCTAGGAACAAAGAAAGGCCAAGGAGTAGAACTCCACCTTATTCCAAAGGACACGACAACGGAAGAAATAGGGATAATCCCGGAAGAGCACACTCGTGCAATAATGGGCCAGAAAGGAGAAGATCCCCTTCTATCCACTTAGCCGGCAAATATTCCGCTCATGTCGATAAGGCGGAAAGAGACGATCTATACTTTGGACCTAAGTGCTTCACTGACCGGATCCGAAAAATTAGTCTATATTCTGGCTTCGCCAAAGTCGGTCCAACATATCAAAAGTATACCGGAAGTACTAACCTGGATACATGACTTTTAGATTACTATACTGCCGTCCAGATTAACAAAGGGACAAATTTAGAGGTTGTGAAGTTTCTTCCCCTGATGTTGTTGGACGGTGCCAGGGATTGGATCAACGGGTTACCGTCAAGGATAGTGGTCAGGTAGGAAGACATGGCGAAAGTATTCGCTCAGCACTTTCGGGGCACGTACAAACGTCCTAATAGTATAAATCAGCTAACCGTTGCATGCAATATGAGGATGAGTCGTATATCGACTTTATCTCAAGATGGATTGTAGTGAAGAATAGTTTCTCTAGAGTAAGTGATGTACAAGAAATGCATGCTTTCAACGGCCTGAAATCCGGCCTTATACCGTTCATGGTTGGTTCGAAGGAGCACAAAGATCTCAGATCTATGCTTACCACCACCAATGAGCACGCAGCGGCTGAAGATAATATTAGAGCGAGAGGTGGAAATATTGACGCTTTGGCTCAGGCTAAAAAGACACCTCGTTCTGAAAAGAAGGCTACTCCAGAAGCACAGCCTAAACCCAAAGAACTAAACTTAACCTTTGGGAAGGATAATGGCAGCAAATGGAAAGGAAGAAGCACATAGCCAATCTCCTATTCTAAAGAATAACGGGAAAAGATAAAGTCAGAAAACTGTGTCCACCATTTGCAATTTGGGAAGCCTACCCATACAAATGCGCAGCTTTGTCTCAACAAACACATGAAAGGCACTGCAGGATCCGGGAATAAAGGAAGGAATTTCAAAAGGAAGTTCAACAACCAAAAACCCGAAGCTGGAAAAGAAGAAACTGAATCGGACACTGATGATAAAATCCAGGAACAACAGCGGAAAGGCGAGCCAAAATTTCCGAGAGTTGAAGGAGAATGTAACCTAACTTTCCTGGCAACTCCCTCAGCAAAACAGGCGAAAAGAACACTTCGAGAAATCAACGCGGTTGTTCCTCCAACACCAAAGTACTTGAAGTATTTGTCACATCCCAATTTTTGGAATACCTGATAACACAGTTGTTTTGCTAATTGCTTGACAATTAAACTTTGATTGTGAAAATTAAACTTTGATTGTATTTGTTTGAGTGCAACTAAACAAACTAATTATATAAACTTACATGGCTAAGAAATTGAAAACAAAATATTCAACATATTGTTCCAATGACTTTGGCAATATTTTCTAAAGTAAATATTGATCAAAGAGTTTTCCAAACCATCTTAGGAATCCCATACTTGTGGAATATTATTCCAAGTTCTAAATTAAGAAAGAGGAAACACTTACTAAATTTCCCTAAAAGATTATCAGAAAAAGAGGCATTCTTAGATGCTTCACCAAAATATTATCAAATGTTTTTCCAACCTTGCAAGCTTAAAAACAAAAGTATTGGAGAGCATTGACTTGCTATCTCTAGTCACATAAATATTTTGGCAAAGCATTGATAAAGAAAATCCAAGTGCCTTATTAAATTGGATTTCCAATATTTCCAGAAACAGAAAACTCAAACAAGTTACTATTGGAAACTTTCTTCAAATGAGCTGAAATTAATACCATTGCTTCCTTATATCAAATAAGAAACACACACAAGAGGAGACTAAAAATTGAATCCATTAAAGTCATGAAAACATGGTTCTTCTCCATAGCAACATTTGGAATTTTGAACAAGTTTGTTCTACAAACTTTCTCAAAATGCCATGAAATAAATACCACGTGCTCTATATCATAAATAAGGATGAAAACCAAAAGGGCACAAGTTTTTGAATTTATTAAGTTGCCAAAACCCCCTGTTTCTTGAAAGCACCTTTTTGAAATTTGAACAAGTTTGTTCTGTGAAGTTACTCTAAATGACTTGAATTTTCGACCACATAAGTAACACATCAAATAAGGAATGTGTGCCAAAAAATATCATTTTTGGAAACTCCTAATTAGGTTAATAAATTCAATGTCCATTTATGTAAGAATTCAAATTTGAACAACTTTGAATTATCAAGTTTATCCATTTGAGCCAATTTTCACATAGGTTGTGCAAATCAACTAATAAGAATTTTGGGCAAAAGGAATTTAAATTTTGACTTTGTTTGATTAGTGAAAACAGCCTTTTTCAGAGAGAAAGGGACCTTGTTGTAAATTGCTAGGGACCAATTTGTAAGCTGAGTCACACACCCTTCTTCAACCTAGGCTCTCTGTAGAAACAGCACCCCTACTCCATGCCTTCGATTGGAAGGAAACCTTGAGGATAAAGAGGCCCCATGTGCTTGTGTTCCCCATTGCTCTCTCCCCCCCCCACTCGAGTCCTCTCTCTCTCTCAAAGAAAAGCTTCCAAAACCGAACCCTAGATTTTTGGACGCCGTCGATTAGGTCGATGGAGAGCTCGCCGCCGCTAGCCGTTGGTACCAGCAGCTCCGCCTCGTCGTGGTGGTACTGGGTGCAAAGAGAATCGAGGTGGGACGGCTCGAGGTGGCCGCGCCATCCATTTCCGTGCTGCGGGTCCGGCGGACTCCGGCGACGAATCCCCGCCGCCACGGACCTCCTCCTCCTTCTCCGAGCTCCCCATTGCGTTGGTGGTGAGCAGCCGCGTCCCCCCGACCTTTTTCCCCTCTCCCTCTACCCCTAGAACCCCGTCGCGCCTTGCTCGTCTCCGGCCACCGTGCGCCGTTCGTCGCCGCCGCTCTCCGGGGCCCTCCCCGGAAGCGAGACTTCGCTCTTTTGGTCCCCCTCGACGTGAGCAACGTGCAGACAGTTTTTAATCGCGAAACGATGGTCGAATCCGCTCGTATTTGGCCTCGCCGGAGCTTTTCCGCCGGCGGATGACATCAGGGTGACGTCGCGCTGACGCCGCCGCCCTTGACCCGCGCGTGGAAAGTTGAACTGGCCCGCGTGGCTGCCGCGTGGCCGGTTGGCCCGCGAGTCAGCGTCTGCTGCTAGCTTCCCCCGCGGTAGACGCAGATCTGGCCGGCCCAAGTTGTTGGATCTGGCCCAGTCAAGTCCTTTTCCCTTTAATTTTTGACAGATTGGCACATGTTTACTTTTGAGCTTAAAAACTTATCTAAAAGATGAATTTGACCAAACTAAAAATCACAGTTGTACATCAACTAAATCTAAACCACCTCCAACTTGTAGATCTACATTTGGATGAACAGATTAGAAATTAAAAATTATTTGGCAACAGGTACCAGAAACAGAAAAATGAGCACCATTTTTATTTCACAACTCAGAATGAAGTGAGGCCAATTTCATTGGAAAGCCCTTGAAATTTACTAACAGGAGCAATTAACCTTGCTTCCAAATTAATTGTATTTTTGAAATGGCATGCAATTTGGTAAAACACCAGAGAGCACTTTGGTGATTTTTATAAAATTATTAAAAATGATTTTTGATGCAAACTCAACTGGATGGTCTTGTACATGTTTAGGACTATCCAAACCTAGCTTGGTTTAATTTTTAGAGCCTCATATAAAATTTGGTGGACAGATCTTTAAATTGCTTGTTTCTGCCATTTTGGCATTTTAAGTATTTAAATTGTGTGAATATATTTTTGTGTTGCAATATTGTTTTCTAGCATGTAAAAGTTGTGTGAACTTTCTTTCTAAGTGTTACTTAGCTATTTTAGCATGTTAGATGTGTGTACTTGAGTTGAGAAGAAATAGGATTTATGTTAAGTAACATATGTTTATTCTCTAGTTATTACTTGCATAGAATTTTGATTGATTAATTTGTGTGCAAGCAATTGGATTGTTGTGTTGAGATATTAGATACAGCACCATGTTGATACTTATATTTTGTTAGTATCACCTCTGCTAGCTTGCATTTGATTTGGTAGAAAAGCATGAGTAGCTTTGTCATGACTATGAAAATGTTATGGAAAAATTCCCTCATGTGGGAATTTTTGACATAAGAATTTGTGGTTATGTAGCCACATATTTTTGGGTTGTGTTCATTGGACCAGTAGCATTATGATTATGTTTTTATGAGTACTTGACCCCTAAAGTTTTCACATGTGTGAAAACAATAGCATGAGTATCATTACCTTGCTTATTTTAGCATCCTGTTATTTTTCTGCTAGTATTGTTATTGCACTAGATGCTAGTTTAGTCTTTTGTTAATTTTTAGCAAGTATGACCAGAGGCATTGTGACCTCTTAATTCTTTGTTATGCTAGTGGAACACCCACTGGTGTCATTTCATTTTTGGTGGAAACATTATTTCCCCCACACTAGATGTGTTTCTTTTCTATGGCTCTCTAACTAATGAGTGCCTAGTATTTTTGCTTTGGGAATTTTTGTGCTAAATAAAAATGTGTATGCTTCTGTTTGTAAGTGGTTATAATCATGTGTGGCTTTCTAGGAGAAATCCATCTTTGGAGTGTTGATTGATTCCTCTAAGTAATGCCCTTTTTATTACTACTAGTATGTAGGAGTTGCCCTGCAAAAGGGATGCATTGTTTTATCAAATGGGATATTTTTGTTATAGCAAGTATAGATGTTTTTCACTACTGTTTTGTTAACATGGACCCTCTGGTTGCATTTCAATTACTTGATTGAAATTCATCCATTGATCCTTCATGTTTAAGTAGTACTAGTTTCCTTAGCAGTTTTTGTATGGAATTATTTTTCCTGCCAACTTGTGTTTGGTAGATATGTGTGTATCCTTGAATGAGGACATGTTTTCATTTTCCATTATGATAACATGGTTCCTTGTTTGCATTTTAACACTTTACTTATTATGCATGCTTGCATAGCAAACTTTTAGTAGAAGCATGTCTATAGGAATTCCTCCTTTTTATTCATTGTTTCTATTGTTCTCACTATGAGAACTTGTGTGTTTTGTGATGAGTCTATTACCTTGTTACCCTTGTGTAGGCTCACTGATTTGCAAAAGTAACTTTTGCAAATCATGTGTCTTATTTATTCTTGATGTGAATTTAGGCTTAGCAGATTAGCTACCTTTTTCTTTTTGTGGTTTGGTTGATAGACCCATTGCCATGATTATTTTTGTGCATGTTTTATATACTTTTAGTAGTCTCACCCTGGTGAAACTAAGTGTATTTTGGGTTTATTAATATCTTGGTATGAGAGTGGCACACCCACTGAATCCATGATATTGAGGTTGTGAGATATAATCCTCCAACCTTAAGTTGTCTTATTAAATGGCATTTCTGCCAAGTAGGTTTGTTTGATTGTTTGCCTCAATTAATAATTGTGTGATTGGTTATTATTAGTTTCCTTGCTGTATGTGTTGTTATGTATTGTTGCTTGCATTGATTGGTTCTGAATGTGTGTCCTTTACTCTTTTTACGACATTAGAAAACGAAGAGGAAGGAAGTGTCGTGAAGCTCTGTTTCAAGTTCAAGTCACTCCAAAACCAGGGACACAAGGAGATACCAGGCAAGCCATCCTGATGCTTGCTGATACAATACTTATCATTATCTATCATGCATGTTTTACCTCTGAAGTTTTACCAAAACTTGATTATCAAAACTATTTTTGATGTGGAAATTACTACTATACTATTATATAGGTTACTATCATGCCAGTAGTTAAACTTGGTAATACCAAGCCCATAAGCCACCATATGGTATTTATTACCATCAAATATACTAGTCCCTAAGTGGACACCCTAAAATTGTGATTCTACAAAACAAAGGCTTTACGAAAAAACCCCGGAGAAAAGGCGGATCCTTGTTCTCCGGAGGAATGTGGAAGTGGTCATTTTTGAGAAAGTGGTGTTTTCAAAAATGACACATAACCTAGTCTTCGCCGGACAACCTTTACCGTACTGCCACCCTACCCCAACATGGGCACGGGGCTTAACTTGAAGTTTGTCCTTGTTAGTGTGTGTTCTATCTCAAACGCTATAAGGGACGGAATCCCTTGAACCGAATTGTTGTCAAGAGTTGAGACATAAAAAGTGTGGGATTAATTTTCCCTCCGGTCGCATCAGTTGAGGCATCCTGGCTGGCAGGGATTAGCTCAGTGCCGGGGGTGACCGGTAAAACTCAACTGAGAGATAGACACATTCTAGCTTGAACATAGTGGATGGTTATGATCAGATACCTGATGTTTACATACTGTTGTTACAGTCCGTGATTGTTCACGGGAGGTGTAATGGATCTGGTGGATGTGTACACCTCTGCAGAGTACAACTTTTTCGAAGAAGCCGCGTCCTCGGATATGGACAGTTGAATGGCCATGTAGCTAGCATTGTGTCAATGTTTTCAAAAAGGAAGTTTTTGAAAGGGAAATTTTTGGAAAGGAAGTGTCGAACTTGTGAAGTTCGGAAAGGAAGGAAAACATATACCGTGGAGGTATCGTCGATGATGAAAAGCCAGATGTTGTTATACAAAACAAAATGTTTTGCAAAGAAAACCTTTTCTACTCTACGCAAGAATTCTGGAAACTGATTCCAAGAAGTTTTGCAAAGAGAAAATATTCTTTAACAAAGCTTTACAAAACCTCTTGTACGTGTGATATCTACAAGAGAAATAAAACTATATTATTTTCTTCTGAAGTATCTTCTTCAACGAAGATACAGATTAACCTGACTGCAACTGTGGTGTCATCATATATGAACACCATTGATAGTGAACCCTATTTATAGCCTACCTATTCCACCATATAAGCATATTTGCATGTTGGTAAGTGAAATGATGGATGTCTTGCTGAGTACATTCAAATGTACTCATTATGGTTTCGCCCCTGGTATCTACTTACCAGATTTGGAGAAGGAGCCTCCGAAGGAGTTCTATGAAGAGAAGTACGGAGTTGACGGCTTTGCGAACTAGGATCGTCTCCGGGTCAGCAGCCTGTAGGTTAAGGCGTGACTTGGGCTCAACTACGTTGTGTTTTGATTGTCTTCTGCTGTGTTTGATAAGTTGCCTGCCCCATGTGGCAGTTGCGTTAAACTTGATCATGTGATATATGTGTAATACCTTTATGTATTCGTGTAATGGATGATGTATTTCTGTGTGCCAACTGTGTATGTTGTTCACGACTGATCTTTCTGGGATCGTGAATGTATGCATACGGAGGGTTTCAGACTGTCGGTCTGGGGTCCTTACAGTATTCAAATACGCCAATTACCTGGGATCGGCCAGATCACCCCGGAAACATCCCAGAACCCGGCGCACATGCTTTGGTCGTAAGCCCTATTGTTCAAAACACTAGGATCAAAAGAGTGTTGATGGATGGAGGATCTAGTATCAATATCATGTACTTAAGTACATTGAAGCAGCTGCACATCTTCGAAACCCAGCTCAAGCACAGTAACATACATTTTCATGGTATAGTTCCTGGCAGACAAGCACAATCCCTATGAGAAATTTCCCTAGACGTAACCTTTGGGAACAGAGACCACTTCCGTCAGGAAAGGATCTCGTTTGAGGTGGTGTCGTTCGAGAGTGTTTATCACGCCATACTCGGATGTCCGGCTTTCGCCATATTCATGGCAAGATCATGTTATATCTATAACAAGCTGAAGATGCCAGGTCCAAAAGGAGGAGTAATCACCATATCTGGAGACTTCAAATTAGCGAACGAGCTGTAGAAAGGAAACACCCTCTACGCCGAACAGGTGATTCAGAAGGAAGAATTGAAGGAGCTAGCTAAAGAAGTATCACCGTCAGAAATGCCGGTAGGAAAACAAAGCCGGAAGCCGGCAGATAGTTTCAAAGTTTCGGAGAATACAAGATAGGTTATCCTAGATCCCAAAGATTCGACAAAGTTTGTCGTAGTGGGGACTGGGATGACTGACAAATAGGAAAGCGCGCTCATCAAGTTCCTTCGTGAGAACTGGGACATTTTTGCCTGGTGTCCTGCTGATATGCCAGGTGTGCCCAGGGAACTTGCTGAGCACCAACTCAAAGTAATTCCAGGATCAAAACCTGTCAAACAAGGTCTCTGTCGTTTTATCCGGGAAGTTATACATACTGATTGGTCTGCGAACCCAGTATTAGTCCTGAAGAAAGACAATATTTTCCTTAGGATGTGTATAGATTACACCGGCTTGAACAAATTGTGTCCAAAGGATAGGTTCGCGTTAGCGCGAATCGATCAGATAATAGATGCCACTGCTGGCTCTGAGCTCTTATGCTTTTTGGATGCTTATTCCGGGTACCATCAAATACGTATGAAGGAAGAGGACCAAATAAAAACTTCCTTCCTAACCCCATATGGAACATACTATTACATAGCCATGCCTTTTGGCTTGAAGAACGCCGGAGCAACTTACCAGCGTTGCTTGCAAAGATGCCTGCATAGTCAAATTGGCAAAAACGTTCATGTTTACGTGGATGAAATTGCCGTGGTTTCGAAGGAAAAGGATACACTCCTTGAAGATCTACGAGAAACCTTCGGAAATTTCCGCACTTATAAAATGAAGTTGAACCCATTAAAGCGTGAACTCGGGGTTCCCTCAGGAAAGCTTCTGGGTTTTATCGTTTCTCACAGAGGAATTGAAGTAAACCTGGAAAAGATCAAGATAATCTTGAACATCACAAGGCCTACGCGCCTAAAATACGACCAAAGACTAACGGGTTCTGCATCCGCTGTTAGCAGGTTTATAAGCCGGCTAGGCGACAAAGCTGTATTATTATACAAACTGTTGAAGAAATCTGACAAGTTTGAATGGAGAGAAGAAGCGGATAAAGCATTAACCCAGCTAAAAGAAACCTTGATGAAAGCTGCGATTTTGGCATCCCCAAAAGACGAAGAACTCATGTTACTATATCTTACAGCAACAAACAGGGTTATTAGTGTAGTGATAATCGTGGAAATATAAACAAAGTATACCAGATCAACACCCGGTGTATTACGTCAGTGAAGTATTCTCCGAGTCAAAACAAAGGTATCATTATCAAAGACTGGCATATGGCGTGTTTTTTGCATCTCGAAAACTCCGTCATTATTTCCAAGGACATTCCATAACAGTGGTAAGCAGAGCACCACTAGGGGATATCATCAACAATGCGGACGCAACAGGCCGAGTCGCCAAATGGGGCATTGAGCTCGCTGCGTTCGACATTAAGTACCAACCCCGGACGACAATCAAATCCTAGGTGTTGGCAGATTTTGTCGCTGATTGGACAAAAGCAATGGAAAACACACCAATGCCGGAGTCGGAATATTGGATCATGCATTTTGACGGATCCAAAATGAAAGAAGGTGATGGAGCTGGTGTAGTGCTTAAATCTCCAAAGGGCGACATAATGGAATATGTATTACAAATACACTTCAACACCAGCAATAATGTGGCAGAATATGAAGTTTTGCTTCATGGCTTGCATATTGCAAAGGAAATAGGTGTCAAGCGCATACTTTGCTATGGCGACTCGAATTTGGTGCAGCATTAGCTAAACCAAACATGGGATGCCAAAAGCCCCATTATGGCCGAATATCGGAGAACAGTGGACGAGTTTGCCATTTGCTTCCTAGGATTTGAAGTACTTCATATCAAAAGGAAAGACAATTGGAACGCGGATTCCTTAGCCCGCATGGGCTCGGAAAGAGTGAAAACCCTACCACCTGGTGTGTTTGTCCAACATTTGCATGAACCATCAATAAAAGGCGGAGATGTTGATTACCCTCTCGTTTCCGAGTCAATCGAAATTCTTCTTGTTAACCCGGATTGGAAAATTCCATACTTAAACTTCTTAGTCGAGCAGAATTTCCCGGATGGAGCACACGAAGTCTTGCAAGGCAGATAAAACGCTGACGCAAAGGATACACGGTAATCAATGGTTGCCTATATAAACGCAGTACTATCGGAATTTTTCAACGATGTATTTCACCAGAAGAAGGACGAGAAATTCTGCAGGAAATCCATGCAGGAGATTGCGGACATCATGCTCAGTCAAAAAGCATTCCGTGCAGGGTTTTTCTGGCTTACAGCCAAGACATACGCAGAGCACATAGTGAACACATCTGCCGGATGTCAGTATTACGCCAAGCAGACGAATATGCCAGCCCAAACACTCAAAACTATCCCCATAACATGGCCATTTGCGGTTTGGGGGCTAGACATGATGGCACCATTCAAAACTGCAAGAGGCGGATTTACACATCTACTCGTTGCAGTAGATAAGTATACCAAGTGGGTGGAAGTAAAACCCATAAAAAAACTTGACGGTGTGACTGCCGGAAATTTCGTCATTGACATAGTCATGAGATACGGCGTTCCACATAGCATAATCACGGATAACGAGACAAATTTCTCTATTGGAGAGTTGGCAAAATATTGCCGACAAACGGGAATTCACCTAGATCTTGCATCTGTGGAACACCCACAATCCAATGGATAGGTTGAACGGATGAATAGTTCAATCCTTCAGGGAATACGCCGAAGACTCGAATCTCCTCTTCATAGAGCAGCTGAAGCATGAGTAGAAGAATTACCTTTTGTGCTTTGTAGTATTCGAACGACGCCAAATAGATCAACAAGGAAAACGCCGTTTTTCTTGATGATTCGGATGCCGAAAATGCATGACAGGATGCCATCGATCTCTTAGAAGAAGAACGAGAGTTTGTGCTACAAAGATCTGCCTTTTATCAGTAAGGATTGCAACGTTATCATAGTCGGAAAGTCAAACACCGTTCTTTTAAAGAAGGTGATTTGGTGCTAAGATTGGTACAAGAAAGGAAGCACAAATTAGCCCCAGTTTGGGAGGGACCATTTGTCATCAGCAAGGATATAAAAAATAGATCATATTACCTTGTAGATATTTGAGATACGGAAGATGATCCCAAAAATTCGAATCGCAAGAGAAAGAGAAAGATAGATGTAGAACTGAGAGAGACAAAGAGACCTTGGAGCATCCAGCAGCTACGTCCCTTTTACACTTAGTTCAAATTCTATGTAAACATCTTTGAGATCATGAAGTAAAGTTGTTGGAATTCATGCATTTTTTCATGTCCTGTTATTATTGTTCAAAGCATAAGACTGTCTTATCTATTTCCCAATGCTCTTTCAAATTGCTTCAATGTTAACCTGAATTTTGCTTGCATGCTCGGAGTTATAAAATCAAATGCTTTTGTAGCCTAAGGAGGCTTAAGGAAACCCAGATTGTGCCTGCGTGCCTGAGTTTCATACTTTTTGCAAAATTCCTCACGTTTTCCCAAGTATTATCTGATTGTTTGTGTGTTGGGTCACTGTGTCGAATATGCATCTCAATAAGTCCCTCAGATGAACCGATAGGGTTTCGAGTAGGAGAACTAGTAGGCGCTGGTGACAATCGTCGGCTAACAGGGGGCAAGATTTACCCAGGTTCAGGGCCCTCGTGGAGGTAAACCCTTACTCCAGCTTCTGTCGATCTGTATTATCACGATAGATCGGTTACAATGGGGTGCTCAAGTTGAGAGTAGATCTCAAACTCAAGGCTTAGGTCGTGCGGTATTGCTTGGTCCCTCCCCCCGGTGGTTCTCCAGGCTTTATATAGATAGCCAGGTCCCAAACCGTGCCTGGGGGGATACAAACCCTAACCTAAAGTCGGTTACAAGTTTCCTTTCTTAACCCGCAAGGCTTTGCGGGTGTGCCTTTGATTGGGCCTTCTAGAACAGTTCATGGCGTCTCCCTTGGAGCTTGGGTCTTGGGCCTTAGACCGGGTAGGCTCACCCGATAGGTTTAGGATCCATCCCTTCGTTAGTAGCCCCCGAGCGTTTGCTCGGCTCAGAATCTGTCAGGTAGACGCTCAAAGTTTATCTTGATTTCTTTTCGACTGGTGACTTCAATCGTTTGAAGAGGATGTGTACCCTGTATGCGATGCATTTCTTGTACTCGAGTATCGAGAAAATAAAAGTGTTTGTGTGTTGGCTGTTTTCGCAGAAGGATGCGGCTCAGTTGCTTGGCTCTCCCGAAAGCTCAGGGCCAATTAATTGCATCTAGGGCAAAAACAGTTCTGGCCTACACAGATTCGAGACCTCCGACTCGAATCTGGTGAGGTGATCATTGCGACTGGGCCGTGGAGGTCTTACCGAGTCGAACTTAACCTAATAGGGTACGCGGCGCGTCTGCTAGGATTTTTCTTCGTGTTGTTGACACGGAAATTTACCGGAGGGCGCAGCTTGAGTGCGATTCCAGGCCCTCAAAAAAAATCTTTTGGGTCTTACCTTCGTATCGAGAGGATACGGCATCCGGATGTGCCTAGTCGGCTGAACGATCCAGGGTAAAGATGCGTATACATCGTATGCTAGAGTGGCTGGGACCGCTCACCCGTGAATATTTCCTCACGAATTTGCGAGTAAAGAATTTTTCCTTGTTGCATTAATGCGTAAGAATTTTTGCATTTGTGTTTTCCAGTCCATACAAGAGAAATTTCTTGCCTGGAAGCCGTTTGTGCCTATACGAAAGAAATTTCGTGTTAAGGGCTTTTATGCGAAAGAGTTTTCGCGTCTTGATGTGTCCATACGAAAGAAGTATCGTGTTATTGAGTTTATGCGAAGGAATCTTCGCGTCCTGATGTGTCCATACGAAAGAAATTTCGTGTTTAGGATCTTATGCGAAAAAAAATCGCGTCTTGATGTGTCCATACGAAAGAAATTTCGTGTTTAGGATTCTATCCGAGGAAGTTCTCGGGTTTGATGAGGTACGCAATGATGTCATTGTGCACTTTGTTCGTCCTGAGTCCTCCCGATGGGACGTGACGAAGTGAAAACAGGGCACGCTGGCCCACCTTGTCAGCTTTTTGACTGGAAACGAGACGTCGTTTCTGGTTTTTCCGCGAGCCACGCGCAGTAAATGCGCACGATCTGTTGTTAAGATCGTGGCACGAAACAACTTTTCACCGCCGCCTCGTTTCCGCTTCACGCGTGGCAGCCGTGATGGGTGCCACGTTGCTCGATGGGCGGTCGAGATCGCTTTGTCCTATATATATATATCCGCCCTTAGGCGGAAAGTGAAAACTTCTCGGGCATTTGCTTTCTCATCTTCTTCTTCCTCGCGCACATCTCTTCCTCTGCAAACACCCACAAGCTCTCATGGCGGGGGGAAAGAAACGCAGCGCCGCTGTCTCATCGTCGAAGGCGCCCGAAGATGCTCCCGCGCCACCCGCCCCGAGGACGGGCGACTGGCACTCTACCAAAACCACCAACAAGATCATCAAGGAGATGCAAAGGGAGGGGCTGCTACCACCTGATGGCGACAAGCGAGTTCGCCTCGGCAAGAAGGAGGAGGTACCAAACCCTCACGCGAACGAGCGCGTGATCTTCGCGGATCACGTCTCGCGCAGGCTCTCACTCCCCCTCCATCCTTTTCCTCCTTGGTTTGTTGTATGTCTATGGCATACAACTCCATGATTTGCCTCCAAATGCGGTGCAACACATCTCGTGCTTCATCGTACTTTGCGAGTGCTTCTTGGGCATTCGCCCACACTGGGGCCTTTGGAAAGCCTTGTTTAAATTATGGGTCTTCCGCGAGAAATCGCGGGTGGAGGACCAGCTTGGAGAGACGCTGCAAACTGGCGGCTTCGGAATCCAGGCGAAGACTGACAACTCCTACTTGGAGATGAACTTCATCGACTCCGCGCAAGGATGGCGGAGGAAGTGGTTTTATGTCATCGACAATAGCGCGGGTGGAGCCCATGAATTCCACTCGTTCGCTGTTTTGAAGCGCCGGAAGTCTTGGACGCATAAGCTTTCAGTCGAAGAAAGTCGGATCGTTGCTCCGCTACTCGCGAAGGTGGCAGCTCTCCGCGACCAGACAACAGGGGTTGCGCTCAATGGTCTTCATCTGGCGAGCGTTTTCCTCAGGCGCAGGATCCAGCCTCTTCAAGAGAGGCCCTCAACCATGTGGGAATACCAGGGCCCTCAAGACCCCAGCCGTGTGTACCAGGATATTCTCTCGAATGCTGAATTCGAGAAGAAAATTGTGGCTATCACTGAGCTGAAGTTAGGCGATAAGTTTCCTGCTTGCCCTCTTGAAGCATTCGAGGCTTCAAGGCCTCCCCCAGCCGATGTAATTTTTCTTATCTTCTCTGCTTCAACATTTTTGCCATTCAAAAGTTTATCGACTGAGTTTTCTATTTTCTTCTTCTTCTCTTGTAGAGTTTGGAAATAGCCACATGCTATCCGCCAGTTTCTGCTGATGATGCTTCGGACTTGCTGGCGAGCAACGTTGTAACATCCCAAGTATGAAAAACCACCCCTAGAATGTGTTGTTTCTTGTTTAATTAAAGTTTTGCATCATGTCATCATATTCATTGCATTTGTTTTCTTCTGGTTTGCATATGTTTTTCTCTGTTTTCACAATTGAAATTCAAACTTTATTCAAACATTTATTTCATACTTGCTCTGTTACAACCTTTTAAATAAAAAGTTCAAATAAAAACAACCATTTGTTTCCATTTTATTCTATAATGCTCAACTATTACAATGGTGGCTTTAATCAATCAATTAATTCCAATTTGCATTCAAAAAATTCAAATCAAATCCCAAACAGCACCCAATTTCAAATTATGAAAATCACCAAAACAACTTTGATCATTGTTCTAATTAAACCATAGGGTTCACCCTATTAAAAAGTTTGTTTTCATTAATAATCACTTAATAAGCAATTTCTTTCAAATTTGAGTTAAATCACAAATAGCAAGTTATTTTGAAAATTTTGAAAATCAAAGTTGCCAAGTGATTGATGTTGACCTATTTAACTCACCCAATTTTTTCTAAAATTTTCCTAATTCAAAATCTCATCTTTCTCTTCCATTTTCATTTTCTGCAAAAAAAATAATAAACAGGAGAGAAATTTTAAAAAACAGAAAACGAGCGCCAGGGGCAGTGGGCTGCGCCCAGCCCACCTTTTCCTTTCTCCCCACGCAGCCCGGCCCTTTTCCTTTTCTCTTTGGCCCGGTACCGTTTCGCAGCGCCCCCTCCTTTCTTCTTTCTGTACGGCGCCGCATCCGGCTATGCCACGGCGGCAGCAGCACTCTCCGACGGCCGATCCTCGCCCCGCAAGCCTATAAAAACCGAGCCTAGACCCTGCGCCGCTGCCCTAGCTACCTACCCACTCTATCCCCTCGAGACCGCCGCCGTTTTCCTCTCTCTCGCGGCCGATCCCCTCTCTCTGCACCTCACCGGAGAACCACCGTCTGAACCCATGGACGCCGCCGCCACCTCGCTGCGCCACCATCCCTCCTAGCTACTGGAATCAGACCACCACCTCTCCCTCTACCGATTGAACACCTTAGCAGCCGAGGAGGGAGTCCACACCATCGCCGCCATCTTCCACGTCGCCGTCGTCGTGTCTGCACCGAGCCTCTGCCACCCCTACGCCGCCGGTGAGCACCACCGTAGCCCTCTCCTCCTCTCGCTCTGCTTGCGCGCACACAACCCACTCCAGCACGCGCACCCCAACAGCACACGGCAGAGCAGCACAACCACGGCTCGCCGCCGGCAACGATCTCTGACGAGGTTCAGTTAGCGCGCGCGCAGTTGAGATTCAGTTAACGAAACTGAAACTCAACCTTGCTGCATCCCCTTATCTGACAGAAACGAACGAGCAACGCACTGGTTGCAGTGCTTGCGCTCGCGCTGCAGCACGCGGGTTCGAGCCCTCGCGCCCGCGGAATAAAACCAAGTTTTTTGCGCAGCGCGCTGACAGGGTGCCCCCCCTGTCAGCTGCTGTGTGGCACTGCTGCCACGCATGCATGCCACGCTGGCCCTAGGCCCACTGGCAGTGCCTAGGGTAGATAGCTGCGGAGTAACAAAAGATTTCAGCACTTTTCTTTTCAAAACAAGTCCCTTTAAATTACAGATTGGTCCTCCAATTTAAATTGCTAATAACTTTTAAATTATAACTCCAAATAATAAAAGTAAAATATGTTTGTTGAACCAAATTAAATTGTCTATCTATTTAAACCATTTGTAATCTGTTTTGAATTTTCCAAATGCATCCAAATTTCAAATTCAAACAATTCATTCGTAATTTGGATAATTGCATAACTAATTCATACTTAATCCAAATAATGCAAATAAAATATGTTTTCCATACCATTTTGAACCATCTTTTCAAATATAAATTTCGTTTCATGTTTTGAATAATTAAAATTGCTTAAATAATTTAAACCTTGTTTAAATCATTTAAATTTGCTAAATTCATAACTTGCTCAAATTAAATTATTTTTGAACATGCAAAATATGTTTTCAAACCAGAAAAACATAACCTTTTCAAATATGAATTTGAATTTATGTTTTGAACAAATAAAATTCAAATAATATTCAAACTTGAATTTAATTCATTTAAATCTTGTTTAACTTGTTTAATTCATAACTAAATCATTGTAATTCCTTTTTCAATAATTGAAACATGTAATCCACCTAAAATGTTGTGTACTTTCCAAATATGAATTTTGTTATTTGTTTTGGACAATTTAAATTTATGAAAACAACAAATGCTTGTGTAACACCTTTAAGTAACCAAAAATTCCCTAACTTAATAAATAAATTTCTAAATTAGTAAACCTTATTTCCAATTGATTCTATTGTTGTTATTTTGCTGTTTTCCTCATCCATGCATCATATTAATCCACTTTCACCTGTTGATTAGTTGAAAAACAAATATTCCAACCATAATTCATGGACCTTTTCAGGTGCAACTCAACTTGCATATGGGTCCATTTAAATTGTGTTACCAAGTCCACTAGTTTATTTTGATGCATCAATTAAATTGTCATGCATCATCCCATGATTGTGCACTATGCCATGATATTGATTGTTTGTTCTCTGCGTTGTTTGTTTGCTTCTTCTCGGATAGACGACGACGTTGAGACAGACGATACTTACGACACCCCTTCTGAGGATCTAGCTCAGTACCAGGCTGCTGAGTTTGCAGGCAAGTATTCACTCACATGAACCACTGTGTTCCTTTCAACCTTGGTTACCGATACTTTCCGTTGTCTATTTCTGCTAGCCCTATGAATCGTTGCTTCTGTTCGATCCTATCACATGTTATCCGTTAACCCTGATATAGCCTCACCTCCACACCTATAACCCCGTTGCTTGTTGCCCGTGTCTTACTAGCATGCTTAGGGTTGTTTCTGCTCGAGTCTGTTACCCGTTACTTTCTGTTACTATATTTCATTTATGTTCTGGGGCTCGATGTTAAACAACAACCTGTTAGTTTGAGGTAATAAATAATTTGCTGATAAGGCACCGGCAGGAGGCCCGGCGTGGTTTTGAGGCCTGCTAGTGTCGACCCTAATAGGAAAAGGGTCTTGTCTACTGATCCATGATGAGCGCACTATCCGCATGTGGGAAGCGTGTATGGGCGCCCCCTCAATTTGATTCGATTCGCATCTCGTCCAAATCGCCACACTTAGTTCGGGCTTTCCATTTGATGCACGCATATGCAGGTACGAACCCGAGGCCAGGGTGGAACTTTTGTAGTCGGCATTTAGGGCGGCGTGGTCTTCCAGTGCTATGAGGGTCCCCTTTTCTTCGTGGGGCTCGATTAGCCGCGCACGCACAGCACGTGGTGCTTTGGGCTTGATGCGAAGAAGAGTTGAGTTGTGTAGAGTGCCTCGCTTGGTGGGTTTGATTCCCGTCTGGCGGGATATTCTTACGTGTACGGCCAATTTGGTGCACCCCTGCAGGGATAAATCTTCTCGAGAAGCCGTGTTTTCCGCGGTTATGGTTAACTTGGTGAAAGTACTGGCTAACAAGTACTCAGAACAACTTACACCTAACTAATGATAACTTGACTAGTAATAGGCTTATTGACACAACAACTTGAACCATCACTAATCCAACTGTGTGAGTTTATCCTCGGATTGCTTCTTTGGATAAGGGGCGAGATCCAGGATGGGTTTGTTTGGAGTTAGTTATAGTTGGTTACGATACGCTACCTTATCCCCTTTCTGATAGCCGGAAGTTGTATCATGTTTCTGTAGTTGGTTAGTGCAGCCAGTTGCAGCATCTTTTATATCCCCTCCTTCCGTTGAACCCAAGGCATCTGTGCTTGGTGTTGACGATTACACTTTAGTGAATTGTGAGTCTTGCTTGCCAGTACGTTTATGTACTGACCCCTTTGGGGCTGTGGTTTCCGCAGACTACGCTTACGAGGATCCCCGTGACGGCTACTACGTGGAGTTGGACGAGGCTGCTGACGAGTAGGTAGCGGACCCGGGCAGGATCCGAGACATCGTGGATGGGCTCCGTTTTCCTTTCATTCCCGGCTTCTTAAGCCTATTTGGATTTGTCTGTACTCAGACCCTTTGAATGCTTCCGCTGAGATGTAATGATGTTATGTTGGGACATGTGTCCTCTGGATGATTGTATTTGCTATCTCTGCTCTAGTGAGAGCTATTTGCAACTTATTTCCATCTTTTGTGTCCTAGAGATATGTGGTGTTATCATTCTGTTAAACGCCGTTGACGTACCATGTGTGTATGGTATGAAGTACGTCAATGGTAGTATCCTGATTTCTATGGGATGGTTTACGTAGACGATGAACAGTAGGGGTTGGTTGTCACACATACGTGTGTTGGCCTACTCGTAAGAGATGCGGGTGCCGGTAAGCCCCGTAATCCAATCAACTACTGTTCAACGGAACTGCGAGTATCCTCTAGAAGTCCGGGTGCGACAAATGGTATCAGAGCCTGTCTGCCTGTAGGATCCCTTTTACTGGTCGCAGTTGAGTCTAGAAACTATTTTCTAGCTATATAGGAAAAATGAAACGTGAGAGTAGGAATTCTGCCATTTTATTTCTTTCCCCACCCACCCACCCTTTTCTGGTAAGGAAGTGCAACGTTGTTTTCTTTTCTCACCTAAACTTTCAAGTTAGGTTTTCACGAATCCTGGTTTCTCTAGGATAGTTATATCTACTAGACCGTAGGAATGGAGGTGGTTGTGACATGATTTATCATGTTGCCTACTCACGATTGAGAACGGAGGCGTGTAAGCCCCGGAAGCAAATCCTCTATTCCTTAAGCAGTAGATATTGATCCTTTAGAAGCCCGGATGGGTTTTCCGTAGTACCTTAGGAGTTTTGGTCTCGTGTTTCCTGTTGTTGCTTCGATATCCTGTTCTTCTCAACATCCTTTCGTCCGTTGAAACCTTGTTGTTGCTTTCCACTTCAGTTCTTCTACCGGCGTCTAATCAAAACTTCCCCGATCATCTGCAGATGGATCTCAGGTTCTACCCGCAGGTGGTTCGGATGACTCGTTGTGAGAGCACCGCCGGTTATCCGGAGATGCTGAGAGACATGGTCACTTATCTGGGGTTCCGTTGGGCACCAGAGTACCAGTTCTACGAGCAGCAGCGAGAGTTTGACCAGACCTACTACCAGGCTATCGTCTACATTCTGTCAGATGATGGCATGAGCGTTGTCCACCGCTATGAGGCAGTAGGTTCCACAGTGGATATGGCCGTGCAGCAGGCAGCTTATGTGAGTCTCACCGTCCTTCGTGCTGACTACTGGGGTTTTGACGATTCCATCTATCGCCACATCCCCCGTGGTTACATCAGTTCGGAGGGAGCTCACTTCACTCTCTACGACAACCTGGATGTCTACGAGCATGATAACACCAGGCTGCACACCACCGCTCAGTTTGTGAGGCACAGTGACGCAGTTGCCACCACACTTTCTCAGGAGTTGGCCTCAGTCAGAGAGCAGCTCTACCTTGCTTTGACTCGTCTGGCGACGTACACCACAGACTTTGTTGGAGATGAGCGCTTTGCACGTTTCGATCAGCCAGTTGGTCGTCGTCTGCCAGATGCTGGAGGTTACGAGCCGACCAGAGGTCCACTCCTCAACCTCGGTGCTGGTTACACTGGGATTCCGCGCTTTGGAGCACAGGGAGTCGACGCTATGTACTTCACCACACCTAGAGTCGCTCTCAGACCACGTCAGATCTATGTGGATCGTCGTTCTACCTTCTTTCGTGGGCGTGCTCCTCACCGTACCTCTCGTCGTACTACTCACCGCCGTCCTGCGTGATGAGCATGGGAGTACCGATGTATCCATTCTTAGCTATGTTTAGTTATCCTGTGGCATTTGAACCATTTATGGTGTGTTGGATATTCTGATGTATTTGAACATGTGATGATGTACCTGTTGGTTATCTATTCATGCGTCGGAATAATCTCTCTTTTCGGTTACCAAGTCTATCCTTTTCTGTTGTTGTGCTAAAATGCGTGTCTATTCAGGATGCCTCCAACAAGGAACAACCCGCCTGAGCCACCGCCAATAACGGAGCTGTTGACTCAGATGACTCAGGTCGTGGCACAGATGGCACAGTTTCAGACTAACCAGCACAACAACCAGAATGCTCCACGAGTCAGTATCAAGGAGTTTCTGAGTCTGGGGCCGAGAGCTTTCGTGGCAACACGTGAGCCTCTGGATGCTGATGACTGGATCCGTGAGATGGCCAGGGCTCTGGACATTGCTCACGTTGCTGAGGAAGACAAAGTCAAGTATGCCTCCTACCTACTGAAGGGTCAGGCAGCTACCTGGTGGGAGAACTACCAGACCATGAGAGCTGGATACCCAATCACTTGGGGTTGTTTCAAGGATGCCTTCCTGAAGCACCACATCCCAGATGGTCTCATGGAAAGGATGCGTGAGGAGTTTTGCTCTCTCAACCAGGGCAAGCTGGACGTCATTGGCTATCAGAATGAGTTCAATCGACTCGCTCGTTACGCTGGTGATGAGGTGTCCACTGAGGCTAAGAAGATGGCAAGGTTCCGCCGAGGTTTTAACCCGGAACTCAAGTACGCCCTCACCAACATCAAGGCCAAAGACTTCGAGGAGCTCGTTAACACCGCGCTCAATGAAGAAAATGGGCGCAAGGCGTTCGAGGAGTCTCGAAAGCACTCGCGTGAGGGTGGTTCCTCCTCCAACATGACCACCCCTCCGCACAAGCGCCGCATCTGGGTGCCAAATGGTGCTGTCACTAGGGCTCCATATGCCCAAGCTTCTCCAGGCTTTGCTCCCCGCCCACCCAACCCATCTTAGATGCATGGTCAGAGGTTTGCAATGGGGCAGCCAAGGCCAGATCCTCCTCGTGTCGTCACTTGCTACAAGTGCAAGCAGACGGGGCACTACGCTGACAAGTGCACTCAGAGGCAGCTACCTCCACCACAACCTCGTCCCAACACAAACCAGGCAATGGTGCGTGCTCCCCCGGCTAAAGCCTTCAACTCCAACAACAGGCCTGTCGGGAGGACCGCGAGGGTGAATCATATCAAGGCCGACAAAGCTGAGGAAGCTGCCGACGTCGTTCTCGGTACATTCCCCGTAAACTCTGTTCCAGCTAAAGTGTTGTTTGATACCGGAGCATCGCATTCTTTCGTGTCAAAGATCTTTGCGACAACAGTTAAACTACCTTTTGTTGGTTTGGGTTCCCCGCTAGTAGTAAACTCCCCTGGAGCAACTATGCAAACTTCCAAGATCAGTCATGAAAATCAGATCCTAATTGGAGGTCACATATTCCTTGCTTCTCTCATTCTGCTTGGCAATTCTGACATTGATGTAATTCTTGGCATGGATTGGTTGAAGGCCAATAAAGCTACGATTGATTGTGCTCAGAAGTCAATAACTCTGTTCCACCCTTCTGGCCAGATAGTCTATTCTCCAAATGAATCAAGTTCTGTTCAGCTATACACCCTCGATGCTAAACCTGTACCTCTACTTGAAAATGTTCCGGTGGTTTGTGAATTCCCTGACGTCTTCCCAGAAGAGTTGCCAGGGATGCCTCCGGACAGAGAAGTTGAGTTCGTGATCTAGCTTGAACCAGGTACTGCTCCAATCTCTAAGCATCCATACAAGATAGCTCCTCCTGAACTGAAATTGTTAAAGGAGCAAATCGATATGTACATGGAGAAAGGTTACATTCAACCTAGTTCCTCCGCTTGGGGTTGCCCAACTCTGTTCGTTGCGAAGAAGGATCAAACAAAGAGACTCGTTGTTGACTATCGTCCTCTTAACGAGAAAACCATCAAAAACAAGTATCCAATTCCTCGTATCGATGATCTTTTTGATCAACTTGCTGGGGCCTCAATATTCTCAAAGTTGGACTTGAGGATGGGTTACCATCAAATAAAGATCAGAAAGGAAGATATTCCAAAAACAGCCTTCACCACTCGGTACGGTCTATATGAATACACAGTCATGTCCTTTGGTCTCACCAATGCACCAGCGACATTCTCTCGACTTATGAATTCTGTTTTCCATGAATACCTCGACAAGTTCGTTGTGGTATATCTTGATGACATTCCGGTCTACTCAAAATCTGAGGAAGAGCATGGAGAATATCTTCGTCTCACTCTCATGAAACTTCGCGAGCATCGTCTATATGCCAAGTTCTCCAAATGTGAGTTCTGGATTCCAGAAGTTGCTTACCTTGGTCATGTCATCTCCGCCAAGGGCATAGCCATTGATCCAGAAAAGGTTAAAGCAATTGTTGATTGGAAACCTCCTAAGACGGTGAAGCAAGTTAGAAGTTTTCTTGGCTTGGCTAGCTATTGCCGTCGTTTCGTCCAAAACTTTTCCAAGATTGCCAAACCTCTCACTGATCTCACAAAGAAGGACAAGAAGTTCGTTTGGTCTCCACAATGTGATGAAAGTTTCAATCTCCTGAAGACTAAACTCACTTCTACACCAGTTCTGGTTGGCCCAGATACTACCAAACCTTTCCAGATATTCTGCGATGCATCTCTCCAAGGTCTAGGTGCAGTTCTTATGCAAGAACGTCAAGTTGTGGCTTATGCTTCACGTCAGTTGAATGCACATGAGCAAAATTATCCCACACATGACCTTGAACTTGCAGCAGTTGTGTTTGCCCTCAAGAAATGGAGGCAATACTTGTTGGGTAATCGCACTGAAATCTTTTCCGATCATAAGAGTCTGAAATACATCTTCACTCAACCAGATCTAAACCTCAGGCAAAGGAGATGGATTGAAAAGATTAAAGACTTTGATCTCACCATTTCTTACACTCCAGGCAAGGCTAATGTTATGGCCGATGCTCTCAGTCGCAAGTCGTATTGCAATAATCTCATGATCATGGAAAGCCAACCTCCACTTCACGAAGAATTCCAGAAGCTGAACCTTGGTCTTGTTCCTCAAGGTTATCTTGCTAGCTTGACAGCCAGTCCAACCCTCGAGGACAAGATTCATTCTGAACAACTTCGTGATGCTGAAATCAAGAAGATGGTAGAACACATCAAAGAAGGCAAGGAGAAATTCAAGTCCTTCTCAATTGATGACAAGGGAACTGTGTTCTTCGAAGGACGCATTGCAGTTCCTCAAGTTCAAAGTCTCAAAGATATCATTCTCAAGGAGGCTCATGAAACTCCTCTCTCCATCCACCCTGGAAGTACAAAGATGTACCAGGATCTTAAGACTCTGTATTGGTGGCCTGGCATGAAACGTGAAATTGCTCAATACGTTTCTGAATGCGACGTTTGTCAACGTGTTAAGGCAGTCCATCAGAAAACAGCCGGTCTACTCCAACCTCTGAAAATTCCTGAGTGGAAGTGGGACATGATTGAAATGGACTTCGTCACTGGTTTTCCAAAGTCCAAGAAGGGCAACGATGCAATCTTCGTTGTTATTGATCGTCTCACTAAAGTAGCTCACTTCTTTGCTGTCAAAGAAACAATCTCAGCTAGCCACTTAGCAGAGCTCTACACAGCAAAGATTGTTCCTCTTCATGGTGTTCCATTGGAAATAAGCTTAGACCGTGGAAGTATATTCACTTCTCATTTCTGGAAAAGCTTTCAAGAAGCATTGGGCACTAAACTTCTGTTCAGCACAGCCTATCACCCTCAGTCTCAAGGGCAAGTCGAAAGAGTCAATCAGATTCTCGAGGATATGCTCAGAGCATGTGGTCTCTCCTTTGGCATGAAATGGGAGGATTGCCTTCCATATGCTGAATTCTCCTACAACAACAGCTACCAGGCAAGCCTAGGCATGGCACCATTTGAAGCACTCTATGGCCGCAGATGCAGGAGTCCAATCAATTGGTCTGGAGCTGGTGAACGTTCACTCTTAGGCCCTGACATTGTTAAGGAAGCCGAGGAGAAAGTTCGTATCATTCGTGACAATCTCAAGATTGCTCAGTCTCGTCAGAAAAGCTACTATGACAGCAAGCACAGGGATATGATCTATGCACCTGGTGACAAGGCATATCTCCGCGTAACTCCCCTCAGAGGCACTCATCGTTTTGGTGTGAAAGGAAAGCTTGCACCAAGATACATTGGTCCTTTCAACATTCTCTCAAGGCGGGCAGAAAATGCCTATCGTCTTGAACTTCCAGAAAAACTATCCAAGGTGCACGATGTGGTCCACGTGTCACAGCTCAAGAAGTGTTTCAAAAATCCAGATCGTGCAGTTGATCATGATTCCATTGAACTGCAAGATGATCTCTCTTATGAGGAGCACCCTGTTCGTATTCTCGATGAGACCGAGCGTAAGACTCGCAACAAGAGCACCAAGTTCTTGAAAGTGCAGTGGTCGCATCATTCCGATAAAGAGGCAACGTGGGAGACCGAAGAGGATCTTCGCAAGAAGTACCCGGACCTTTTCTCTTCTCAGTAGGAATCTCGGGGCGCGATTCCTTCAAGGGGGGTGCGTTTTGTAACATCCCAAGTATGAAAAACCACCCCTAGAATGTGTTGTTTCTTGTTTAATGAAAGTTTTGCATCATGTCATCATATTCATTGCATTTGTTTTCTTTTGGTTTGCATCTGTTTTTCTCTGTTTTCACAATTGAAATTCAAACTTTATTCAAACATTTATTTCATACTTGCTCTGTTACAACCTTTTAAATAAAAAGTTCAAATAAAAACAACCATTTGTTTCCATTTTATTCCATAATGCTCAAGTATTACAATGGTGGCTTTAATCAATCAATTAATTCCAATTTGCATTCAAAAAATTCAAATCAAATCCCAAACAGCACCCAATTTCAAATTATGAAAATCACCAAAACAACTTTGATCATTGTTCTAATTAAACCATAGGGTTCACCCTATTAAAAAGTTTGTTTTCATTAATAATCACTTAATAAGCAATTTCTTTCAAATTTGAGTTAAATCACAAACAGCAAGTTATTTTGAAAATTTTGAAAATCAAAGTTGCCAAGTGATTGTTGTTGACCTATTTAACTCACCAAATTTTTTCTAAAATTTTCCTAATTCAAAATCTCATCTTTCTCTTCCATTTTCATTTTCTGCAAAAAAAATAATAAACAGGAGAAATTTTTTAAAAAACAGAAAACGAGCGCCAGGGGCAGTGGGCTGCGCCCAGCCCACCTTTTCCTTTCTCCCCACGCAGCCCGACCCTTTTCCTTTTCTCTCTGGCCCGGTACCGTTTCGCAGCGCCCCCTCCTTTCTTCTTTCTGTACGGCGCCGCATCCGGCTATGCCACGGCGGCAGCAGCACTCTCCGACGGCCGATCCTCGCCCCACAAGCCTATAAAAACCGAGCCTAGACCCTGCGCCGCTGCCCTAGCTACCTACCCACTCTATCCCCTCGAGACCACCGCCGTTTTCCTCTCTCTCGCGGCCGATCCCCTCTCTCTGCACCTCACCGGAGAACCACCGTCTGAACCCATGGACGCCGCCGCCACCTCGCTGCGCCACCATCCCTCCTAACTACTGGAATCAGACCACCACCTCTCCCTCTACCGATTGAACACCTTAGCAGCCGAGGAGGGAGTCCACACTGTCGCCGCCATCTTCCACGTCGTCGTCGTCGTGTCTGCACCGAGCCTCTGCCACCCCTACGCCGCCCGTGAGCACCACCGTAGCCCTCTCCTCCTCTTGCTCTGCTTGCGCGCACACAACCCACTCCAGCACGCGCACCCCAGCAGCACACGGCAGAGCAGCACAACCACGGCTCGCCGCCGGCAACGATCTCTGACGAGGTTCAGTTAGCGCGCGCGCAGTTGAGATTCAGTTAACGAAACTGAAACTCAACCTTGCTGCATCCCCTTATCTGACAGAAACGAACGAGCAACGCACTGGTTGCAGTGCTTGCGCTCGCGCTGCAGCACGCGGGTTCGAGCCCTCGCGCCCGCGGAATAAAACCAAGTTTTTTGCGCAGCGCGCTGACAGGGTGGCCCCCCCTGTCAGCTGCTGTGTGGCACTGCTGCCACGCATGCATGCCACGCTGGCCCTAGCCCCACTGGCAGTGCCTAGGGTAGATAGCTGCGGAGTAACAAAAGATTTCAGCACTTTTCTTTTCAAAACAAGTCCCTTTAAATTACAGATTGGTCCTCCAATTTAAATTGCTAATAACTTTTAAATTATAACTCCAAATAATAAAAGTAAAATATGTTTGTTGAACCAAATTAAATTGTCTATCTATTTAAACCATTTGTAATCTGTTTTGAATTTTCCAAATGCATCCAAATTTCAAATTCAAACAATTCATTTGTAATTTGGATAATTGCATAACTAATTCATACTTAATCCAAATAATGCAAATAAAATATGTTTTCCATACCATTTTGAACCATCTTTTCAAATATAAATTTCGTTTCATGTTTTGAATAATTAAAATTGCTTAAATAATTTAAACCTTGTTTAAATCATTTAAATTTGCTAAATTCATAACTTGCTCAAATTAAATTATTTTTGAACATGCAAAATATGTTTTCAAACCAGAAAAACATAAACTTTTCAAATATGAATTTGAATTTATGTTTTGAACAAATAAAATTCAAATAATATTCAAACTTGAATTTAATTTATTTAAATCTTGTTTAACTTGTTTAATTCATAATTAAATCATTGTAATTCCTTTTTCAATAATTGAAACATGTAATCCACCTAAAATGTTGTGTACTTTCCAAATATGAATTTTGTTATTTGTTTTGGACAATTTAAATTGTGAAAACAACAAATGCTTGTGTAACACCTTTAAGTAACCAAAAATTCCCTAACTTAATAAATAAATTTCTAAATTAGTAAACCTGATTTCCAATTGATTCTATTGTTGTTATTTTGCTGTTTTCCTCATCCATGCATCATATTAATCCACTTTCACATGTTGATTAGTTGAAAAACAAATATTCCAACCATAATTCATGGACCTTTTCAGGTGCAACTCAACTTGCATATGGGTCCATTTAAATTGTGTTACCAAGTCCACTAGTTTATTTTGATGCATCAATTAAATTGTCATGCATAATCCCATGATTGTGCACTATGCCATGATATTGATTGTTTGTTCTCTGCGTTGTTTGTTTGCTTCTTCTCGGATAGACGACGACGTTGAGACAGACGATACTTACGACAGCCCTTCTGAGGATCTAGCTCAGTACCAGGCTGCTGAGTTTGCAGGCAAGTATTCACTCACATGAACCACTGTGTTCCTTTCAACCTTGGTTACCGATACTTGCCGTTGTCTATTTCTGCTAGCCCTATGAATCGTTGCTTCTGTTCGATCCTATCACATGTTATCCGTTAACCCTGATATAGCCTCACCTCCACACCTATAACCCCGTTGCTTGTTGCCCGTGTCTTACTAGCATGCTTAGGGTTGTTTCTGCTCGAGTCTGTTACCCGTTACTTTCTGTTACTATATTTCATTTATGTTCTGGGGCTCGATGTTAAACAACAACCTGTTAGTTTGAGGTAATAAATAATTTGCTGATAAGGCACCGGCAGGAGGCCCGGCGTGGTTTTGAGGCCTGCTAGTGTCGACCCTAATAGGAAAAGGGTCTTGTCTACTGATCCATGATGAGCGCACTATCCGCAATTGGGAAGCCTGTATGGGTGCCCCCCTCAATTTGATTCGATTCGCATCTCGTCCAAATCGCCACACTTAGTTCGGGCTTTCCATTTGATGCACGCATATGCAGGTACGAACCCGAGGCCAGGGTGGAACTTTTGTAGTCGGCATTTAGGGCGGCGTGGTCTTCCAGTGCTATGAGGGTCCCCTTTTCTTCGTGGGGCTCGATTAGCCGCGCACGCACAGCACGTGGTGCTTTGGGCTTGATGCGAAGAAGAGTTGAGTTGTGTAGAGTGCCTCGCTTGGTGGGTTTAATTCCCGTCTGGCGGGATATTCTTACGTGTACGGCCAATTTGGTGCACCCCTGCAGGGATAAATCTTCTCGAGAAGCCGTGTTTTCCGCGGTTATGGTTAACTTGGTGAAAGTACTGGCTAACAAGTACTCAGAACAACTTACACCTAACTAATGATAACTTGACTAGTAATAGGCTTATTGACACAACAACTTGAACCATCACTAATCCAACTGTGTGAGTTTATCCTCGGATTGCTTCTTTGGATAAGGGGCGAGATCCAGGATGGGTTTGTTTGGAGTTAGTTATAGTTAGTTACGATACGCTACCTTATCCCCTTTCTGATAGCCGGAAGTTGTATCATGTTTCTGTAGTTGGTTAGTGCAGCCAGTTGCAGCATCTTTTATATCCCCTCCTTCCGTTGAACCCAAGGCATCTGTGCTTGGTGTTGACGGTTACACTTTGGTGAATTGTGAGTCTTGCTTGCCAGTACGTTTATGTACTGACCCCTTTGGGGCTGTGGTTTCCGCAGACTACGCTTACGAGGATCCCTGTGACGGCTACTACGTGGAGTTCGACGAGGCTGCTGACGAGTAGGTAGCGGACCCGGGCAGGATCCGAGACATCGTGGATGGGCTCCGTTTTCCTTTCATTCCCGGCTTCTTAAGCCTATTTGGATTTGTCTGTACTCAGACCCTTTGAATGCTTCCGCTGAGATGTAATGATGTTATGTTGGGACATGTGTCCTCTGGATGATTGTATTTGCTATCTCTGCTCTAGTGAGAGCTATTTGCAACTTATTTCCATCTTTTGTGTCCTAGAGATATGTGGTGTTATCATTCTGTTAAACGCCGTTGACGTACCATGTGTGTATGGTATGAAGTACGTCAATGGTAGTATCCTGATTTCTATGGGATGGTTTACGTAGACGATGAACAATAGGGGTTGGTTGTCACACATACGTGTGTTGGCCTACTCGTAAGAGATGCGGGTGCCGGTAAGCCCCGTAATCCAATCAACTACTGTTCAACGGAACTGCGAGTATCCTCTAGAAGTCCGGGTGCGACAAACGTTGAGGCTGCTCTCGACACCAGCGTTGCTGAGGCCGAGTCGAGCTCCGAGCACGGCTCTTCAGACGACATGGAAGAGTCGGGTAGCGACCTCCACCACCGCAAGCGCCGCTGGCAAGTAGACGATGAAGCCACTTCCAAAGATAGTTCTTTGGGTGGTGGACCTGGCAAGGCGACAGAGCCCCTCGTGGTGACGCCCTTGAACGTGCTTCCTCCTCCAGCCCCCAAGTTGAAGATTGGAACCGCCTGGAATGCGGATATGCTGGATGATGACGACGACGACGAGTGAGTTATTCCTTTCCTATTGTCTTTTAGTCGAATGTTTTCTCTCGTTTTCCGTATGCTTTTGTTCGATTCCTCCTTTCATGACAGGCTTCATTCCATCAGCCCTGGTCAGTTTGTTTCTTCTATTCCTTCTGTGAAGAGAAAAGAAGCGGCTGCGGGCAAAACTCCAGTCGCAAAGTCACCGAGAAACCTTCGAGCCCAGCACCAGCAGCTGCGGCTCCAGATTACAGACTGCCTGGCTTCGCGGGTGGGGCTCCGGCGAACAAAGAAGTCTCGGGTAGCTCAGCGGATCCTGTGTGCACCGCCCAGGGCCAGGTAAATCTTGTCACATCTTTCACATCTTCTACTTTGTCAGTTTGCATTTTTTTATCGGGTGCATGTCAGTGCTCCCGATGGGAGTAGCCCCCGAGGCCGTGGTTAATCTCTTGCGATTAGCCACGGACTCAAGTTTAAGCTTTTTTCTTCCTTTCATGTTACCGGGTGCACGGCAGTGCTCCCGATGGGAGTAGCCGCCGAGGCTATACTCGACTGTGTACAATCGTGAATAGGCTCAAGAGCTTTTTTCTTTAACTTGAAATTTTTCTTGTGCTTTTGCAGTCTCTTCTTGACTCCTTAGCCGCCATTGGCCGACGCGTGCTTTCGGCTGAGGCAGATTTCGCCGCCCTTCGGCTGGATCGTGATCGACTTGTCGAGGACGGACAAGCTCTCCAAGGTAGGTTAATCCACTTCATTTTTCTTCCTCTATTTCTTTTGATCATATCAGGTTTCTTTAGGCTGAATTTACTGCTCTATAGCCCAAGTCGATCTCCTGAAGGCCGAGAAAACCGAAGCTGCCTCTCGGGTGCAAACCCTTGAGGCCGAGTTGGAGTCCAGCCGAAAGGAGCTGGAGTCCACTCGCAAGAATTCGATTGACTTTGAGGGGAAGCTCGCCGAGGCCCAGGATGCGCTGAAGCGGTTGGAGGATGTTGGTGCTAAACACGACAACAATCTTGTTGGCATCATTCACCCTCTGGCTCAGCAATTCGCGGGTAAGTTGTACTTGATCTTTGTTGTGACGCGATTTTGATTGGCTATCTCGGGATTTTATTGTGTCCTTTTGTAGATATCCTTGGTGTTGCACTGGAGCTACCTAGGAGTCGGCGATTGGATGCTTTGACGGACTCCTGCTCCCAGCTCCGAAAACACGCGAGTGGGATCTGCTCCCTCGTTGGCGAAGCCATTCGAGTGCTGACGCAATTCCACGAGCGTCTTCTGGTGGATGCCGCGGTTCCACCCACACTAGACGGCCTTCTGAAAGTTTTTCTGGAGGGTGATCTTCTTCAGGCTTACTCGGTTGCCCAGTCTGAATGCGGAGCGAAGACTGCCATCCAGTTTGCGTTGGCGCACGGAGTCGAGGGCCTGGAGAAAGCATACTCGAGCCTTCCTTACGACGACGCCACGGGCAGAAAGGTAGCGCTTCGTCCTTTTGGCGATCCGGCTAAAGCCCTCGCCAAGAAGCTATCTGAATTGCTTGCCTGTGCTAGTCGCAAGGAACATCCTGCTGCGAGCGCTAGTACCTCCGCAGTTCCATAGGATAGTCTATTTTTACTTTGCCCTTTCGATGCAATGAACCTTGGGATGCATTCCCGTATTTTGCTTTTAATCGAAGTGTTCTTTTGATGTCTGAAATGCCTGATTATTGCGATTGAAGCGTTACGAGCTCCCGATGGGAGTAGCCCCCGAGCACCTGTTGAGTAGGTGGTATATTTCTCGAGTGGGGTCTTGGAGTGTATCTGAACTTGTTTCATTTCCTTCCAGGTTGTTGGTCCTAACGCAGAGTCTTCGAGTGGATCTGCTGCACGAGTAAGTCCCCTTGTTGCTGATGTTAGTACATTTGCCGGGCTCCGTGATCGTGTCGCAAATGGCGAACGCAAGCTGAAAGCTTTGCTGGAGTGGCTGATGTGGCTAAGTCGAAGCAAAAGTTTGCGACTGAGCGTGAACAGTTCGTGATGGGAGAGCTGACAGTTGTTGCAAAAGACATGCTTTGTAAGCCTGCGAGCCCCCTAGCGCTTTATTGTTTTCTCCTTTTTCACTCTTAACCCTTCTCGCTATTTTTTTGCAGTTGTTGAGCCTGACGGTCCTTGTGAAACTCATTGGGTGGACAACCAGATTGTCCATGAAGCAGGTAGCTCGAAGCCGCATGCTAATAACTTCTGGTCCGATCGCAGCCGAGGCTTTGTTTTAGCGACCTTGAAGTACCGGGCTGGCCAGGCGAAGATGCTTGTTGAATCTTGTCGCGAAGCTTTGTCTTCTATGCACCGAACGTTCTATCTGCTCGGTATCGTTGCAGAAAGGTTGAGCGACCTGATGAGAATTTTTGGCCGAGTTGGTGAAGTTCGCGAGTGTGTTCGTTAGCAGCTTATCTGCGGTGCCCAAGTAGCGCTTGCTTTTGTTCGGTTGTGGCATCCTGATGTCAATTCCAATTCCGTGGCCAGGCTCCCCAATGCTCCAGTCGATTTGACCCCTCATTACGCAGTCGTGCAACCTGCGGCGGAGGAAATCATTCGACTGACTTCTGAAGAGGTTGACCAGATGCTGGCTGAGAGGACTGCTCCTCATTAGGTGTAATCGTAGGATGTAGATATCCTTTTACCTTGTATAGTTCACTCGAGATTTTATAAGGTGTTTTCTAAGGTGTGAACCTTGTTTATACCTCTGTATTTGTAATTTTTCATGTAATGCTTAGGTAGGCGTAGCCCCCGTGTGTTTGGGGTGTATAACTGTTGCTTAGCATGTAAAATGAAGAAACACGAATAGCTATGGTTGAGAAACCATGTGTTTTTATTGATATGGCTGAGAAGCCATGTATTTTCCTCGAGCTACAAGATGGCTAGTATAGCCTTATTTTTGCGAATAGAGTGATCCTAAGGATAGAATTTTCGAAGATGCGCAACATTCCATGGATTGGAGTAGATGCCACCGGTCTCGGGGTTCTTCAATCGATACGCGCCACCTGGGATAACTTCTTGTACGATGAAGGGTCCTTCCCATGGTGGCTCGAGCTTGTGGCCTTCCTTTTGCTTGAGCCGCAACACCAGGTCGCCTACCACGAAGGATCTGTGGCGTATGCGACGACTGTGGTAATTGCGCAGTGATTGCTGGTATACCGCTGATCTTGCGAGTGCAATATCGCGAATTTCATCAAGTGTGTCCACGTCTTCTGCGAGTTCTCTGTTCGAGGTTTCTTCGTTGTATGCGACGACTCGGGGTGCGCTGAATTTAACATCTTCAGGTAGGACGGCCTCGGCTCCATAGACCATGAAAAATGGCGTATAGTTTGTTGACCGATTTGGCGTTGTGCGAAGGCTCCACAGTACTGATGGTAACTCCTCCGCCCAGTGCCTTGCTGCTGGGTTTAGGCGATCGAGTAGCCGCTTCTTGAGACCGGCTGAGACTAATCCGTTGGATCGCTCGACTTGACCATTAGTTTGCGGGTGAGCCACTGAGGCGAAACTGAGGGTGATTCCCTTCTGTTCGCAGAATTCTTGTGTTTCCTTCGCTGTGAAGTTGCCGCCGTTGTCGGTGATGATGTTGTGCGGTATGCCAAACCTGCACACAATGGAGTTGAGGAATTTCACGGCGCATTGGGCGCTGACAGAGGTGACTGGCATAGCTTCGATCCACTTCGTGAATTTGTCGAATGCTACGAGCAAGTGCGTGTATCCTCCGGGTGTCGATTTTCGCAACGGCCCCACCATGTCTAGCCCCCATTGTGCAAAGGGCCAGGCGATTGGGATCATATGAAGTTCAGTGGCAGGGGCGTGTGGCTTGGGCGCGAATCTTTGGCAAGCATTGTACTTGTCTACTAGGTACTTTGCGTCTCTGGCAGGTGTGAGCCAGTAGAATCATGCTCGGAAAGCTTTACCCACGATCGCTTTCCTGCCGGCGTGGTGTCCGCAATCTCCTTGGTGTATATCTCGCAGCAATTCCGTGCCATCCTCGGGTGCTATGCATCTCTGCAATATTCCTGATATGCTTTGTTTGTATAGCTCTCCGTTGAGCATCCGAAAAGCTTTGTTGCGTCGTACTATTTGTCGAGCCTCGCGAACATCTGATGGGAGCTGCTTGTTGGACAAGTATTCGAGTTATTTTTGCGTCCAGACTGGTTCGACCAGAAAAACCTGTCTCGAAATGTTGTGGCTGAGCTCAATCATAGCAGTTTGTGGGCTGACCTCTGTCTCTAATGTTGCGGGTGCTTCTGTTGATTTTTTGACCTTGACTGAGCGCTTGATCATCCTCTCGAAGTATATTCTAGGTGGTATGGGTGTGTTGGTAAAACCCATGTTTGCCAATTTATCTGCTTCCTCATTGCTGGATCGCGCGATGTGCTTTAGCTCGCACCCTTTGAAACTTCCTTCGAGTAGATTATACATATCTCGATATGCAACCATGTTATCTGCAATAGCGTCGCACTCTTTCATCGTCTGCTGTACGATGAGGTTCGAATCTCCATAGATCATCAGTCGGGTGGCTCCACAGGCGATCGCCATCTTCATGCTGTGAAGGAGGGCCTCGTATTCTGCGTGATTGTTTGATGCCGGGTCGTCGGGTGGAAAATCCAATCGCAGGATGTACTGTAACTTGTCTCCTCTGGGGGATATCAGTACAACCCCGGCTCCAGCTCCTTCGTTTCTCTTCGACCCGTCGAAGTACATTATCCAGTTGCTCGTGTATTCTCGAGGGCCTGGCGTTTGCAGTTTTTTCCACTCGCTCAGGAATTCCACGAGTACTTGTGATTTCACAGATTTGCGCCCTGCATATATGATGTCCCAGGCCCGATCTCGATACTCCACTTTGCAATTCTTCCGGATGCCATGGGGTTATTCATGATAGTACCGAGTTATGCATCGTTTAGCACCGTAACGGTGTGCTCTTGGAAGTAGTGCTTGAGTTTTCGAGCTGTGAGTATCATGCCATATACGAGCTTCTGATAATGAGGGTATCGCTGTTTGGCCTTTGGACGCCATACGCCTTGCCATCTTCCGGCCGCTCGACCACGATTGCTGTGCTGATGAATTGATTTGTTGCGGCTAGGTACAATTACAGTGGCTCACGTTCTTGTGGTGTTGCTAGGACACGCCTACTCTGCAGTGATTTCCTGAGGTATGTGAATGCTTTTTGCGATTCAGGTGTCCACTCGAACTTATCCGTTTTCTTCAGTAGCTTGTATAAAGGTAATGCTTGTTCGCCCAGCCTTGCAATGAATCTACTTAGAGCGGCTAGCCGTCCTGCGAGCTGCTGCACACCATGGAGATTGGTTGGCTTCTTCATTGTCAGGATCGCTTGGATTTTCTCCGGGTTGGCTTCAATTCCTCGAGCAGACACCAGGTACCCGAGAAGCTGTCATGCAGGGACACCAAAGACGCATTTGGTCGGGTTGAGCTTTATTCGGTACGCGTTCAACGCATCGATTGTTTCTCTGATGTCATCAAGGAGTGTGCCCTCTTCTCGAGTCTCGATGATAATGTCGTCAACGTACACTTGTACGTTCTTGCCAATAAGTTTGGCGAGGCATTTTTGCATGCAGCGCTGATATGTTGCGACTGCGTTCTTTAGCCCGAAGGGCATTGTCGTGTAGCAGTAGACACCATGGGGTGTGATAAACGTTGTCTTCTCCTCGTCCTCCTTTTTCATCCTGGTCTAATTATAGACCGAGTAGGCGTCCAAGAAGGAGAGGCGCTGGCAGCCTGCTGTGGAGTCCACGATCTGGTCGATCCGTGGTAGGGGGAAGTGTAACATCCCAAGTATGAAAACTATCCCCTTAGAATGTTTGTTGCATGTTTATTAAAGTACTGTATCATGTCATCATATTGTTTCCATGTTGTTTGCATTTGTTTCTTAATTGTTGCATTTGTTTTCCACTGTTTTCACAACTCAAATTCAAACCTTATTCAAACAATGGTTTCATACTTGCTCTGTTACAACATTTTGAATAAAAATCACAACTAAAAACAACCAATTGGTTTCATTTTATGCCATAGTGATCCCTTGTGAAAATGATGGTTTTAAATCAATTATTTATTTTCCAAACACATTTAAAATTCAAATCAAAGCACCCAAAACAGAATCATTTTGAAATTATGTTGATACCAAAACAAATCAACTCAATTTGTCTAATTACCATAGGGGTTACCCTATGTACAATATTGGTTTTATTAATGATCATTAATATTAAAAATTTCACCCAAATTTGGTTTAAATTTCAAACAGCAAGCAAATATTTAAACTTTTGAAAATAAAAGTTAACAACTGTTTGTATTTGGCCTAAGGAACTTCTCCAAAATTTTTCCAAATTTTTCATTAAGTTAAACCTATCATTTTCTTCCCAATTCCATTTCAGCAAAAAAAAAAGGAGAAAGAAAAATTAAAAAAAATTCAAAGTTGGCGCCAAGGAGAAACGGGCTGCGCCCAGCCCGTTACCTCTCTTATTCCCCGCTCAGCGCAGCCCAGCCCAATTCCCAGCGAGCTTACCGCTTCGTTCTGTTTTTTCCCCTCCTGCCTTCGTCTTCCCGTACGGCAGCCTATCCGTTCCTCCACGTCGGCGACAGCGCGCCGTGGACGGCCATCGACGCCCGTGCGCCCCTATAAATCAGCCCTAGGGCAGCGCCGTCAAACCCTAGCCCCCTAGGTCCCTGTTCCTCGCCTCCGCCGCCGTTCTCCACCCTCTGCCATCGTCTCCCCCTCTCTGAAGCTCCCTCCGGCGGCCCCTCTCTCTGAACTCCGATGGCATCCACCGCCTATGCACCCCATCTAACCACCTAGCCCCCGGGAACCGATCCGCCACCATCCCCTCTCTCGAACGAACACCTCAGAGGAGCTCGCCATCGACCGTGCCCTCGCCGCCGTCCTCAGCCGTGTCGCCGTCGAACTCGCCGTGTTTCTCTGCAACTCGACACCTCCCGGTGAGCCACCGTACTGCCTCCTCCTCCTCTCTGTTGCAAACTGCTCGCAATTATCTGCGCACGCTTCCAGCACGCACACACCCCATCTGCATCGAGCACGGCCGCGTTACCTCAACGCCGGCGAGCAGCGTTGCCTTCTGTCAGTCGCGGACGGATGCGTTCGTCAGAAAAAAATTCAGTTAACCAACACTGAATGTTAACCTGTCTGCGTTCCTTTCCCTGTCAAACGACTGAATCCAGCGCAGTGGTTGCGCTACTCTGAATCTTGCGTCCGGTCGAGGGTTCGAGCCCCGCAGCGCCCAACTTTTTGTGGCTATTTTTCTTCCCCGCGCAGAGGCCCACCCGTCATTGGCTCCCTCTGCCACGCGAGCGTGCGCAGCGCCACGCTAGCCCCTGGCCCACGCTGCAGTGGCAGTGTGTAGCTGCAGCGCAGTAACAAAAGTATCTGCGCGTTTCTGTTTAATTCCTAATCATTTTTTTAAATAACAGATTTAAACCCTAAAATTAAACCTTTAATAACTTTTAATCTATAAGTCCAATAAATAAAAGTTATATATGTTTATTGCTCTAAATTAAATGATCTTTCCAAATAATCCATTTGTGTACTGTTTTGAAATTTCAAATTGCAATTCAAATTTGAATTCAAATAAATGAATTGTATTTTGCTAAAATTCATAACTAATTCATAATAAATCCAAATCATGCAAATCAAATATGTTTTCAATGCTATTTCAAATAACCTATTCAAATATAAATTTTGTTTCATGGTTTGAATAATTTAAATTGCCTAAATAATTTAATACTTGTTTAATTCATTTAAATTTGATAAATCCTAACTTGCTCAAAATAAAATAATTTTAAACATGCAAAATATGTTTTCAAACCATCAAAGTGTGAACTTTTCAAATGTGAATTTGAAATTATGTCTTGAACAAATAAAAATTTAATTAAATTCAAACTTGTTTTAATTTCATTTAAAACTTGTTTAATATTGTTTAATTCATAATTAAATTATCCTAACTCCTATTTCAATATTTGAAACATGTAATCCAACTAAAATTTGATGTTCTTTTCAAATACAAACTTTGTTAATTGTTTTGCACACTCTAACTTGATGAAAACAACAATTGCTTGTGTGACATGTTAAGTGACCCAAAAATTTCTAAACTTAATAAATGATTTTCCAAACTTGTTAAATCCTTTTACCACTTGCATCTATTATTGTTATTTGTTGTTATTTTGTTGTTACCATCATGCATGCATCATGCTAACAACTTTCACATAATAATTAATTATAATCATTTGTTTCCACTTATTTTCAATGGACGTTTTCCATGTGCAATCCAATTGCTTATGGGTCCATTTAAATTGTGTTATCATGTATCTAGTTTATGTTGATGCAACCATTAACTTGTCATGCATCATATTTGATTGTGCACTATGCCATGATAATGATTGTTTATATTCTGCCTTGTTTGTTTGCTTCTTCTCGGATAGACGACGACGTTGATACCGACGATCTTTACGACACCCCTTCTGAGGATCTAGCTCAGTACCCGGCTACTGGGTTTGCAGGCAAGTTATCACTCACATGAACCATTGTGTTCCTTTCAACATTGGTTACCGATACTTTCCGTTGTCTATATTTGCTAGCCCTATGTATCGTTGCTTCTGTTACGAACCTATCACATGATATCCTATACCCTGATATTGCCACACCTCCAGTCCTAAAACCCCGTTGCTTGGGCCCGTGTCTTACTAGCATGCTTAGGGTTGTTTTGCTCGAGTCTGTCATCCGTTACTTTCGGTTATTATATCTGTTATATTCTGGGGCTCGATGTTAAACAACAATTTGTTAATTTGAGGTAATAATAATTTGCTGATAAGGCACCGGCAGGAGGCCCGGCGTGGTTTTGAGGCCTGCTAGTGTCGACCCTAATACGAAAAGGGTCTTGTCTACTGATCCATGATGAGCGCACTATCCGCATGTGGGAAGCGTGTATGGGCGCCCCCCTCAATTTGACTCGATCCGCATCTCGTCCAAATCACCACACTTAGTTCGGGCTTTCCATTTGATGCACGCATATGCAGGTATGAACCCGAGGCCAGGGTGGAACTTTTGTAGTCGGCATTTAGGGCGGCGTGGTCTTCCAGTGCTATGAGGGTCCTCCTTTTCTTCGGGGGGCTCGATTAGCCGCGCACGCACAACACGTGGTGCTTTGGGCTTGATGCGAAGAAGAGTTGAGTTGTGTTGAGTGCCCCGCTTGGTGGGAAAGGCCTTCCCATCTGGCGGGTTATTCTTACGTGTACGGCCAAATTGGTGCACCCCTGCAGGGATAAATCTTGTCGAGAAGCCGTGTTTTCCGCGGTTATGGTTGACTTGGTGAAAGTACTGGCTAACAAGTACTCAGAACAACTTACACCTAACTAATGATAACTTGACTAGTAATAGGCTTATTGACACAACAACTTGATCCATCATTAACCCAACTGTGTGAGTTATCCTCGGATTGCTTCTTTGGATAAGGGGCGAGATCCAGGATGGGTTTGATTGGTGGTTAGCTATAGTTGGTTACAATACGCTATCTTATCTCTTTCTGTTACACCGGAAGTTGTAGTATGTTCTGTAGTTGGATAGGGCAGCCAGTTGCAGCATCTCTTATACCCTTTTCTTCCGTTGATCCCAAGGCATCTGTGCTTGGTGTTGACGGGTTACACTTTGGTGAATTGTGAGTCTTGCTTGCCAGTACGTTGTTGTACTGACCCCTTTGGGGCTGTGGTTTACGCAGACTACGACTACGGCTACGATGACCACCAGGATGGCTACTTCGTGGAGTTTGACGAGACTGCAGACGAGTAGATAGCTGGACCAGGGCTGGATCCAGGACCTACGTGGATGGGCTTTGTCTTCTTTATTTTCCCGGCTTCTTAAGCCTATTTGGATTTGTCTGTACTCAGACCCCCTTTGAATGCTTCCGCTGAGTTGTAATGATGCTATGTTGGGACATGTGTCCTCTGGATGATTGTATTTGCTATTCTCTGCCCTAGTGAGGGCATGTTGCAACTTATTTCAATCTTTTGTGTCTTAGAGGCATGTTGTGTTATCTTTTGTTCAAAGCCGTTGACGTACCATGTGTGTATGGTATGAAGTACGTCAATGGTAGTGTCCTGATTTCTACGGGATAGTTTACATCGACGGTGAACAGTAACGGTTGGTTGTCGCACATAAGTGCTGGCCTACCCGTAAGGGGACGCGGGAGCCGTCAAGCCCCGTAATCCAATCAAAATACTGTTCAGTTCGTACGGTGAGTATCCTCTAGAAGTCCGGGTGCGACAGGAAGTTATCCTTGGGGCAGTGCTTGTTCAGCGACGTGTAGTCGATACACACGCGAAGGATATCGGTGTTTTTTTTCGGGACTAACACCGGGTTTGCTAACCAGGTGGAGATCTTTATCTCGCGTATGAACTTTGCTGCGAGTAACCTGTTCACTTCTTCTCCAAGTGCTTTTTGCTTTGGCTCTGAAAATCGTCGGGTTGTCTGCTTGATAGGCTTGGCATCTTTGTAAACTTCGAGTGAGTGCTCGGCGAAATCCCTGGGTATCCCTGGCATATCTGAAGGCCGCCAGGAGAAAATTTCCCAGTACTCACAGAGGAGTTCGACGAGCGCGCCTTCCTATGCTGGTGAGAGGGTGGTGGACACAATCGTCGTTTTCGTAGACTCGGTCGGGTGCACCTGATGTTTTCGAGTGCCGTTGTTTGCGCTGAACTCGAGCTCTGGGGCATTCTTTTTGGTGAGAGGCATCACGGAGTGATCCGTGGTTTTTGCTGTCTCTTCCAGTTCCTCCTGCATCCCGAAGGATTTGGCGATCTCGTTGAACTCGATGTTGCATTTATTGGATTTTTGCAAATCGCCATCGATGGTGGTAGTGCCATGTTCCCCAGGTAACTTGAGCTTCATGTATGCATAATGTGGTACTGCCATAAATCTGGCGAACGCTGTTCAGCCAAGAATAGCGTGGTACTGTGAGGGCCAGTCGACTACTTTGAAGTCGAGGAATTCTCGTCTGTAATTGCTTTGGTTGCCAAGCACCACTTCCAGGTTTATTGTTCCGAGTGGGTGGACTACCTTCCCTGGTACTATCCCATGAAAAGATGTCTCCGATTCCGCGAGTCCGTCCAGGTTCCTGTTCATCCCGCAGAGTGTATCCGCGTAAATGATGTTAATCCCACTGCCTCCGTCCATGAACACTCGGGCAAGTTCGTAGTTGCCTATTTGTGCCTGGATGACGAGTGCGGCATGCCCTGGTCGAAAGACTCGGGGGGGGGGGGGGGGATGGTCCTCCTTGGAGAAAATTATCGGCTGGTCGGCCATCTTTAAATACTCGGGTTGGGATGGTGGCGCCTGGACGGCCATGAATACTTGTCGAGTGTTTGTTTTCTGGGCCCTACGGGACGGGCAAACTTTCTGTATCATTCCCAGAAATCCTGCTGGATTCGGATATCCGTTGGCTCCTTGGTTTGCGGCGGGTGGCGCTGGTAGCGCGGCTAGCACCGTGTTTGTTTCCTGGCGGAGGCAGGGCTTGCGGCGGGTGGAATCCTTGGGCTCCTCCTCTAGGGAGCTGCGAGTAGCCTTGATTGACTGCCGCTCTGTTTTAATTCGAGAAGGCCTCGTGGATGTCAAGAAACTTTCGGCAATCCTTGAGAAGGTGTGTTGCCTTAGTTTTGCCAGTGCGCTTATCTGTAAATAGATGTAGCATGCAGTAACCATCAAGATCCTCCTCGGGAGTTTTGTCCTCTGGTTTTGGCTTCCACTCGCGATTTCCGTGATATCCGCTGTCGCAATTTCTTGTAAATTTTGTTGCCACCAGTTCTTCCTGATCATCGCGATCGTAATGTTTTCTCCTTTTCTTTCGACCATGGCGGTCGTCATCTGGTGCTGGTGATGATGCTTTCTCGTTGCGCACCGCGTCCTCGCCGTTGGCCCATCTGTCAGCTATAGCCATGAGTTCTCCCATGGTTTTGGGTGCGGCCCGACCCAGTTCTTCCCGGAAGGCGGTTCGCCGAGCTCCTTTGGCGAACGCTTCGACTGCAACCTCCTCTGAAATGTTTCCTGCTGTATTCCTGAGTGTGGTCCATCACTGAATATATTCGCGAGTAGACTCACCACTTTTCTGCTTGCAAGCTCGTAACTCCTCGATGGTCGCAGGTCATTTGTATGTCGCCTGGAAGTTCTTGCAGAAGTCGCAGTTTAGATCGTCCCATGATTTGTAGCATGCTTTCGGTCTTCCTTCGAGCCAGCTGCGCGCAGCACCTACGAGATGTAGGTTTTTTTTTGACAGTCTACGAGATGTAGGTTAAGGTACTGCATAGCCGTGTTTTTGTTCCCACATTGGCATTTCACCGCCGTGAGGTAATCAGACAACCAAGCTTGTGGCTCTTGCGAACCGTCGTATTTTTGCACCTCCGTAGAGAGCTTAAACCTTTTGGGCAACGGTGCTTCGCGGATGCTGCGAGCAAAGCATAAGGCTCCGCAGACCTCCTCGTCGGAAGAGGTGGATGGGGAATGCGCGCGGTTCCTGGCCACTCGAGCTTTGTCGATTTTGTGCTGAGCGATGTTTGATCGCGCATTGTACCCAGGATCGTCGCGATTGACGTCTATCCGCGGCTCCTTGCTGCGATGTCGCGAGTGACTGCTGTGACGTCGTGGGTTGCGATCTCGATCTCTCCGCGGGCTGCGATCTCGACCTCTTCGCGGGCTGCGATCTCGACCTCTTCACGGGCTACGGTCTCGATCTCTCGGGCTGTCGTCACTGTCACTCGGACTATCTCCGCGTCGTCGAGCTTCTTTTCCTCGCGCGCGACGAGGTGATCTCTCCTTGCTGAGTGACGTACTCCTATGTCCGCGAGGTGCTTCCTTATCCTTCTGCGCAGCCGCCTTCCCGCGGTCGTAAGTAGCGATCCTTGCGGCCGCCATGCCTAGCCCTTTCTGGACCTGCGTGTATTGCTATGCGCGGGGGTCGTTCTCCCCTGGTTGGTTTGTTTGCAGGTAGGTGGCTGCAGCTAGTACTGCGGCGGGGGGAGTCATCGGGTGCACGTTGCCGTCCTCGTCGACGCGCATAAGGGAGGCCTCGAGTGATCTACTTATCCCAGTTAGGGATTCTCCATCCATAGTCGCGGTTCTTGAGACATGTCTTTTTCTCCCGGGATGGTTCCCGACAGAAGGTGTCTTTGAAAGCGCTGCACGGCGTTGACTAGACTCGTCCTCTAGCTTTCTTCGTTCAGCCAGGTCTTTTCTAGCTTCCTTGATCAAAGTTGCTGCACTCACTAGGTGGTAGTGGTATGAAGTCATGTCTTCGTGAGGGGCTCCAGCTTCGAGTGGTTTGCTCGTGCGGATGGCCTCCTTTGCTCGATCCCAAGCGGCTCGCGATACGTCGATGGCTGCGCGCTTCCTTGCGATGTCTTCAGTTTCTTTGGGTGGATCTCCTGATCCTGCCATGCAGACCTGAGCCAGATATGGCCCGCGGGTCCTAGGCGTGGTTTGGCAAGCTTTCCTGACCCGGGAAGGTTCCTCTGTAGAGAGGGTATGGAAGTTGCGGGTGTTGAGGCGGATTGATTCGCCGCTGTTCGCTAAGTCACGATCCGTGTAGTTGGGCCGTGAGTCGACAACTCCTGGGCTTGAGATCGATGCCGAGCCCGATCCATCGAGATTGGATTGCTCGGGGAATTGAAGGATTCCTTCTTTGTCGACGTGGAACTGGAAGCTCACGAAGGTTAGGGTGATGCTTTTCTCCAACTCGCTGAATACCGGGCGCGATTCCGGCGAGTGAGGGGTGACGACGACCGACCCGATGCGGATCGGATTGGTTGGAGTCGAAGTTCCTGGGTTCCAGCGTGAGTTGTTTGTCGATGAAGCCAAAGATGCCGGATCTCCAGCGCCCGCCGTTCCCACAAACGGCGCCAATTGTCGAATATGCATCTCAACAAGTCCCTCGGATGAACCGATAGGGTTTCGAGTAGGAGAACTAGTAGGCGCTGGTGACAATCATTGGCTAACAGGGGGCAAGATTTACCCAGGTTCGGGGCCCTCGTGGAGGTAAACCCTTACTCCTTCTTCTGTCGATCTGTATTATCACGATATATCGGTTACAATGGGGTGCTCAAGTTGAGAGTAGATCTCAAACTCAAGGCTTAGGTCGTGCGGTATTGCTTGGTCCCTCCCCCCGGTGGTTCTCCAGGCTTTATACAGATAGCCAGGTCCCAAACCGTGCCCGGGGGGGGGGATACAAACCCTAACCTAAAGTCGGTTACAAGTTTCCTTTCTTAACCCGCAAGGATTTGCGGGTGGGCCTTTGATTGGGACTTCTAGAACAGTTCATGGCGTCTCCCTTGGAGCTTGGGTCTTGGGCCTTAGACCGGGTAGGCTCACCCGATAGGTCTAGGATCCATCCCTTCGTCACACTGGAATTAGTAAGTAAAAAATGCCTAAGTACAATCCATGATTCCGAGTTTTGACTGATAGGTTTGGACCCAGTCACTTGGCATGAAGATTAAGTACTATTGAGCCATTTCAACACCAAGGACAGTTAAAACATATAAACCAGAGAACTTAGAAGGAAAAGGAATTAAAACCGAGAAAAACTTGCAAAGACTCAAACTTTATTGCAAAAGGTATGAATACTTGTTTATACAAAAGATAGATAGCATTACAATTGATGTTACATTTGCGAGAACAGTAATGCTTCTATTTTCTCTCGGCCAGCTATGCAGGAATTAGGCGGCTCCTCAGACTTCGATTCCTCCTCGTCCCTGTCGCTGGGGTTCTCCGGAGTTGCCGAAATTTCTTCCTCCGGGTAGAACGTCGAGATCGACACCATATGAGCTATATTGGTGGCATGCCCCTTGAAAGACTCAAATATATCGGCTCTATGCGCTTCCGTGTATCCTTGAGGGATACCGATAGCGACACGCGAGGACTTCGCGGTGGTATAATGCATACGCATCAGCCCAAGGGCCATGCGCGCACCACCACGAGTAGTAGAGCGGAACCAGGACTCCTTCTGGTTCGCCACCTCTTCTATCACCTCCGGAAGTTTGCTGACTTCCGAGAAATCTCCAGCTTTGTCAGGAATGTACTTGTTCACAAGTAGCATCCCCGCAGTCTTGAGGTCGGCGAAGATCTTCCCGAAAGCCCGGATTCTATCAATACGGGTAAGCAAAGAGTTCCCTTCTGTTCAAAATAACAAGGAAAATTTAGAAAATCACAAAAGGAGGAAAAGTAAGACGTGCTTTAAAAGTACAAGATAAACCTTGGTAAAAGAGCGAAAAACTTAACCAGGATTTTATCCATCTCAACGCCTTCCTCATGGCGTTGGTTGAGGGCATTCTCCAAATCCCGGATGGTAGCCTTATCCTTCTCAGCTTGGGAGGAAGCTCGGGACTTGGCAATTCCAATAGCCAGTTGGCTAGCCTCCAGGTCTTTCTGAAGCTTTACTGTCATCTTGTAAAGCTCCAAATTTTCCTTGCGGAGGTTTTCGGCGTTGCCAGCATCTTCAACAATTTGTTTGGCTTTGGCCAAAAAAGCTGAAAAGAGTGCAAAGTGAAGAGTTTGAAACTCGGAAAATGAGTTAGAAAAATTTCATAAAATAACAGTGCGAATGGAAAAGACATTTACCTGCTGAGTCCTTCAGCTGTTGCTGAACCGAGGCCAACTCCGAGTCTTTTTCATTAAGAATGCCAAGGAGAGATTTAACCTCCTCATTCTTAATGGTAAGCCTGTTGAAAACTTCCATGTTTATGGTCTCGGTAGTTTGCTGAGACATATATAAAGGAAAAATTGTTAGTCAAAAAATAAGCAGGCAAAAGAGAAAAGCATTATGCCAAAAACAGAAAGAATACTTTTGACTTAACGCTTGGGGGCTAGAAGTATTTACCCGGCTCATCCTCTGCAAGCTTCCAATGTTGTCGGAAAATTCCTTAGCATATTATGCAAAGGTTATTCCCACATGGTGGAGGCCGTCTTGTATGACCTGGCGAGACGAGAAGACGTAATTATTCCTAACAATAAGTTTGCCTTGTGTCCAAGGAAGGATTAAGTGAGCACGAGCAAAATGTTTTTTCGCCCATGGATGAATATATTCGTGTTCGTCAAAACAGTCTTCTTGCTTTACCTTAAACTTGCGGTCAAAGTTCGGGATGGGCTCTTCTTGGGGAATATCTGAAGGCCCAGCCTCTTCCAGCACCGCCCTTTATCTCGCATCTGAGTCGGATGCAATGGGCTGGCTGGACTGCATGGGGTATTCTCCTTCCCGGGCAGCCGAGCTCTCCTCCCCAGCTGCTGTTGGAGTGTCTGGCACATCAACGGGAGATGGCTTCGCTCCTCTTTGAGAAACAAACTTATGTTTCTTCCGGCCTTTCCCCTTCAAAGTGGTAGGGGCAAGGCTAGAAAAGAAAATAGAAGAAAAATCCGAGAAGTAAGATTCCGAGAAACAACAAAAAACGTGCAACAAAAAGCATACAAATGGAAAACCTGGGTTTTTACCTGGAATTAGCGACGGCCACGCCGTCAAGATTGACGATATCTTGAGTAGCGGTTGGCTTCTTGCGCTTCCGCCCTCCAGACTGGAAGTTGGCGCGAAGTGCATCCAACTCCTCATCGGTAGCAAGTTCTGCTTCAAGAAGATCAAGAAGCTGACACAATAAGAAAAATCCGGGTTACAATCAAAAGCATCCGAGGAAAAGAAGACAAGGATTCAAGAAATTTCCCGAAGGGAAAAAGTATACCTTTGGAGCAGGGTTTTTGGCGTGGTACATTGGCCGACTCTCCTCATATTGGTCACGGGTAGAAACCAGCTGATTCACGCGCTTCTTGAAGTCTTTCTTCGACAGTGCGCTCTTCGTCGCCCTCATCGCATCGTCGGGGCCCGTGTATTCACACATAAGCCGGGTTCCGCGATACGCAAGGAGCTGGATCCGCCTTCCGAACCAGCAAAGGATTGTATCCATGCCGGTTAGCGGAGGAGTGGCAGAGACGAGTTCAGGGATTCGTCTCTTGATCCTCATGAGGTCTGGAGGCAGAACCTGGACCGCGTCCACCGCCCAGTTGTCTTGGGGCGTGGCCGCGGAATATAAAAAAGGCGGAATGCCCATTTCCTTTCCAGGAAACGGAACATCCGCATGATAAAAGAATGAGCCCGTCCAAAATTTGACGGATTCGGATGTCTTGATCTTGGGAAACCAATCTTCCCTAAACCTACGGAGGGTAAAGGAGATAGTCCCGCAAGTCGGAAGGGCACCCTCAGAGGGGTTGGGTTTAACGTCAAAGTAATATTGCCAGAAATCCAGGCGGGGTTCTATCCCTAGGTAACCCTCGAAAAGGGCCTGGAAGCCGGCTAAATAGAGAATGGAGTTGGGTGGCAGATTGTGTGGCTGGATCCTATAGTGATCTAGGACCTGGTAGAAGAAGGCGGAAGGTGGGAATCCCATACCTCAGTTGATATGGGAAGCTAGGAGAACCCGCTCGACGGGTTGCAGAGACGGCTCGGTGTCATCCTCGTTCACCCGCCATTTTCCTTTCACCACAAATTCTTCCTTCTCCAATGTCGGGAGAAGAGAAGGAACCACATTGCAGTGGCTCCAATTCCCAACATTTTCTTCTCCTTCGTCTTCACCTACGACGGTGGTGGAAGCGACGTGTCCGCACCGCCGTGAGTAGTATCCTCCTCCGCAGGACCGAAGAAGGGAGGAGGAGTAGGAGCAGTGTCCGATGGCGGCGGCGTGATTCCGGCCACGGGAGGAAGATCCCCGCTAGCCGGCTCACCAGCGGCCCCCTCCGGCGCGTTCGCAGTGGTGCGAAGCGGAGAGTCCAGGAGGGGGTACAGGTCGTTGATGATGGATTCGATGTCCACGGCAGCGCTCACCGAGTCAGAGGCACGGGGGAATCTCCGGTGGCCATTTTCTGGCGGCGCGGTCGTGAGCTAGTTCCTCCGATGTTTTTTCCGGGGAGAAGCTTGGGAGTCTTGGTCTATGCGTGCTCTCGAACTTGGGCTCTGGGTGCTGTGCGCTGTGTGCTCGAGGAGGAAGAATGAAGCGGAAGGGAAAACGGAGCCCCCGAGACGGCTATTTATAGCCGAGATGCGTGGAGATTGGCTCCAACGGCTATTTTAGCAGTTGGATGCGCGACGTGCCCGAAATTTCCGGGAAATGAGGGGACGGGGTGATTATTGCTATCTCCTTGTTTCCTTCGAGAGAATCTGTCAGATGATACATTTTAGGGTTTTTACTGAACCCAAACGTCCGTGACATCAGCAGGATTTCATCGCTGATGTCACGAGGTTCCTTCTCCGCAAAGGTTCGTGGAAACAAAGCCGGACTTTGGTAAAATCCGTGTTTTGGGTTAAGGGATTTTTTGGTAAAAGAAGAATAAAGACAAAATGCAGACATTTCTCAGAAAGAATGTTAATGGACGAAGAGCGACAGAATGAAGTCTTAATTCTTCTTGGGGGCTACTATCGGATATATACCGATTAGGGGTATGTCCGGCATTGGCCTAAGAGCCGGATTACCAGGGTGGCTCATTGGTAATGGATCATAGTCCATTGGGCGGACCAGTAAGCTGATGCGCAAGAAGTCAGATTCTAGAAGAACCCGGACCACGGCCCAAAGTGGTGCGGCTTGGAGGAGAAGACGGATTCCTTACTTTCTAAGTTAGATACTTTCCGTAGTCTTCTAGGTTTCCTTTCTGTAAGCCTAAACTGGCTATCTATATAAAGCCAGACGAGAGCAACAAAAAGATAGAGACCAATTAGATAGAAGCCAACTCGCCGAGAGGTTGATCCTCGCCGAGTTAGCGAAACCATACTCACATTGTACTTTGTATACTTCAGGCTTCAACCCTGATTTAGTGAGATTGCAGGAGTAGGAACGCCGCCTAGTTGCGTCGTACCGAACCTGGGTAAACTTGGTGTTCTCGTTTGTCGTACTACCACGTCCCCCCGCGGTTCTACCAGTAGGATCATGGCACCCCCGTCTATGAACTTTACTATGATGTCTCAACAATAAACATGTCGATGTTCGCCTTTGCAACTACATCATCTCACGTGATGATCGGTTTTGTTGTAGTGAATTGGGTTTGTGTAATCACTAAAATGACTAGAGGGATGTTATTTTTGATTGGGAGTTCATGTAGTAATTTTGAATTAATTTGAACTTATTTTATCATGAACAACCAATCAAAGTTAATTTGCATAAATTGTAGTATTTATTGGCATCCACAAACTACCTTACACTTAGATTGTTAATTGAGATATAACTGTTATGATATGGTAAAACCATTGAAGATTGGTACCGTACTAGTGAAATTTAAAATTGAGTCTTGTTGTAGATTTTCAGTATAACCTACCTAGCTCCATATGATTAATGATTGATTGATCTAGAGAGCAAATAATTCCTACTTAGAATCCAGTATCATGCTTGCTTCCATAATACTTTATCTTCAAAAGAATGTTTTGTTGATCAAGGCAATTTAGGAACTGAAAAGAATTGTTTTTAGAAACAATCAAGTGAAAGATATATTGATATCTAGAAACTTATTTGTGGAAACATGACCGAGTATAATTTAGCGTGACAATGTGTGCTTATATTATTTGAATATATGCAATGATTGAAGACGCTAGGCGTTTGAATCTTCCAAGAAGTTGGGCGCTAATATTTATCCTCTAAATTGCTTCCTTCGAGCTATAGTAGCTTAATCACAAAATTGTTATGATGGGATGGATTAAAAATATGGGTAAAATCGTTTACCTTTCTTGGAGATTGCGAAGAGTGGAATGTGGAAGAATGCTATTAGTGTGGTGATATTAGTAGAACAATCAAACTCAAAATATGACTCAATGGGTGATAGTATATGACTAACATGCCAAGAAAAATGTGCTAGTACGACTAGCATTGTTTCATGTTGAATGATTCTTCTGTAAAGGAAAGGGAATATCGAAAATAGAATTACAAAAAGGTATATGGCAGAAAATAATATAACTTGAAAGGTCCAGCTCAGGAGTATATGCTTTATATACAAGTTATAGATGTATTACTAGTTAAAAAGTATTTTTGGGTATTTTGATACCTGATTGGTTGGTATGAGTTGTCATACAAAGAAACACAATGAAAGAAATACATGGGCCTAAAAGGAACTAGTAGTAGATGTGTGATCGATCATGACAAGAACAGAAACAAAGTGTTATTGTGTTCATTGTCATATCGAATCAAACATTTAAAATTTATTTTAAGAACTTAATAAGTTGTTATTTTGTTTTGGTATTTTGTGAGAATAAATAAGATTGTTCAAACTATGACCATATTCCAAAATTGATGGATGCGTTAATATAAATCGTGCTGGTAAAGTAAACATCTATAAGAATAAATGCTAAACGTTGCAAGAAGTAAAAGAACTTCACTTAAATTGTGACACCACCATTTTAGTTCATATCGGAAAGGAAAACATGAAGGAACTCCATGTTAATAGATTTCCGGAGTCATTTTGTTTCTAATAAATTGATGATTGTGAGACCTCTTCGAAAAGATGACTAGAATTTTGTTCATAGGCCAAAGTAGAATGGACAACTAATTTAGTGGAGATTATACATATTGATGTATATAGTCCATTATGTGTAGTTGTGTGTGGTGGATTAATTTTTCCTTCATAAAATTCCATCGATGATTTGAGTAGATATATGAGTATATCTATTTAAAGAGAATGGATTTTGACATTTTTGAATTGGTTCAAACTATTGTTAGTATGAAGTAAAAAATCATCGTAACAAGATAATCAAGTATTTATGATTGGATCATAAACAATAAAGTTTGAGTTACAATTTTAGCAAAACATGTGAGGAGTTGCAAAATGTTTCTACAATTTATCCTTCTCGAATACCCCACATAAGTATGGAGTGTTCGAGAGACATAATCAAACCTTGTTGGACATGGTAAGATAAATAAAATTCCATTATAATTTTATAGTTTATACATTAGAGACAACCACTTTTATACTGAAAAGAGCGTCATCAAGATCCGTTGAAATTGACACCATATAAGTTATGGCTTGGGTAGTGACCCGAATTGTCTTTTTCTTAAATTTTGGTATGCATAGCATGTGTAAAATGTTTACAACCAAAATAGGATAAATATATGTTTATAAGGTTATCCCAACAAATCCATTGGGTATTTCTCCTATCACCAAGCCAAAGAAAAATGTTGTTTGTCAGAAAGGGTTGATTTCTTGAGAAAGTAGTTCTTGCGAAACAGTGAGTGGGAGGACAGTACAAACTCGACGAGATTAGAGAATCTTCGTTATCATGTCAAGAGTAGCGCAACACTGGAAGTTGTTCTAGAGTTTCCTATTTTGACTAAGTAGAAGACACAACATGTGTTGTAGATACTTCGAATGAGTTTGCGAACTGAAACACAAAATTCCTAAAGCTTTGTACTTAGACCAACTTGTGGTTTAAGAGTAAAGTGTTGTTTTGACAACAAAGGACCTGGAACTTATAAAGGAAGCAAATGATGGGCCCTAACTTCGTAAAATTGGCTATGAGTCATTTTATCCGCGATAGTATCTCTGTATGAATATCAAGTATGTGACTTGGTAGTCCTTTTGATAGGCATGATGCCTAACGATAGCAAACGGGTCTATTTAGCAACACAGACATGGATATTTACATCCTTTTAAAGTTATGCTTGTCAAAAAGATGTTTTCGACGAAGTTCAAAGAGTTGACTACTACAAGATTTTGATCTTCTGTAGTGATGCTTTAGTGTTTGCGGATAGTTCTAGCAAAAGTTACATATTATGATATGGTAGTTGAATAACAAAACCAACTCTCCTCTCTAGGAAGTTTGATCGAGGATGTGTACTTGACACAGTCTGAGAGTTTTGTAAAATTCTAAAGGTTGTCGGACAGGTATGCAAACTTCGATGGTTGAAGTGAGCATAACAAAGTTGGAATCTTTACTTTAATGAAGTTGTCAAAATAGTTTGATTCCATCATGAACGGTAAATATGCTTGTAGAGTTACAAGAAATTAAGTGGGAGCGCTAAGAAATATTTTTTTAATGCTTTATGTAGATGACATATGGTTGGTTGGAAAATATGTATTTTAAATTAACACGGTTAAGATTTTCATATTGATGAAAGGCTTAGGAGATATTGGGCATCGATATCTATAAGATATGGATTGAAGCGCATGATACGGTTGAGCCAAATTACATAGATGAAGTATTGAAGTAAGTCAATATCGAAATGACAAGAAGGGGTTCTTGCCACATGGAAAAGAATTGAGCAATATTCAAGTGTTTTGACACATGATGAGAAAAAATGAAACTTAGTTTTCTAAGTCATGTGTTCCATTCTATGTACACAACCAGATGAGTCTATGTTATAGAATGTTATAGCAGAATAATTCATATGATGATTAGACAATAGTGGGAGAGATCCTTATGCAATTTTTAGAAATGATAAGGATATGCTTTCCTATGTAGTAATGAAAAACTATTTGTTGTAATATGTTACAATAATAGTCTTGTCATCTATTAAAATAAACATATCTCAATTAAAATATGTGTTGAAGGGTAGCACAATAGGCTGGAAGAAAGTTCCATCCTGGATTTGAATGAGTTTCAAAATTAAAGTATTGTGACGGGTACTACAACAAAGGGTAAGTATATCATTGTATTGACAACAAATAATAGGAGTATTTTGTGTCAAGAAGTTTTTTATTGAACTTGGTGAATTTCCAAGATTGCTAACACTATGAAGCTACATTTTCACAATGTTACTAACATTAGTTTAAGCTGAGGAATTAAGGTCTCACCGGTTGACCAAATATATACAAAGCCATCTCATTAGAGAATGAGTGATGTGTGTAGACACAAAGACATGCAAATACAATAGGACCTGAACATGTTAGACCTTTTTTATGAAGTTTACCACATGCGAAGCATGGTAATAACACTGGAACGCCATATGTCATAAGTGCTTACACACTAGATTATTGACTCTAGTGCAAGTGGGAGACTGAAGGGAATATGCCCGAGAGGCAATAATAAAGTGGTCATTATCTTATTCCTTGTTTATGATAAATGTTTATTTCTCATGCTATAATTGTATTAACCGGAAACGTTGATAAATGTGTGTCTAATAAACAAACAAGAGTTCCTAGTAACGCCTCTCATTTGACTAGCTCGTTGATTAACTGATGATCAAGGTTTCCTGATCATGAACATTGGATGTTGTTAATAACGGGGTCATATTATTGGTAGAATGATGTGATGAACATATACACAAAGTGAATATAGCAATGCGATCAAGTCATTAAGTTCACGTTGTTATATCAAACATACGAAGTAACTCTAATCCTTAGACCATGAGATCATGTCAATCTCTAACACCGGAAGAGTGTTTTGATGTCATCAAACGTCACACCATAATAGGGTGACTATAAAGGTGCCGTTGGGTATTTGGAAATTATTAGTTGAGTCTCATGGATCAAGAGTGGGATTTGTCCATCCAAATAACGGAGAGATATACTCTGGGCCCTCTCGGTGATATCATATCGACACCGCTTGCAAGCACGTGACTAGGTCACAAGGATGTCATATCAAGGAACGAGTAAAAGAGTTCTTGTCAGTAACGAGATTGAACTAGGTATGGTTGATACCAATGATCGGATCTCAGACAAGTAAAATATCGCGAGACAAAGGGAATTGGTTACGACGTTTATGGTTCACATGATCACTAGATTCATCGTTGAATGTGTAGGAGTCATTACGGATCTCCAGGTCCCGCTATTGACTATTGATCAGAGAGGTGTCTCGATCATGTCTACATTATTCACGAACCGTAGGGTGACACACTTAAGGTTTGATGACGCGATTGAGTGGATACAGAATATCGGGGAAAAGTTTGGACAACACCGAAATTGTTTCGGGGAATATTGAAATAGTTCAAGATGGTATATGTTAATGTTTGATTAACAAATAGTTCAAGGGGTAAGTGTTAATGTTTGCTAATAGGATTAACAAATATTAAAATAAAAAAAATGAAATTGTTTTATTTATTTATTAAAGAAATCTCTTGGAATTTTGAGTGGGAATTGATGAGAGAATGAGTGGGTTGAGTGGAGACTCCACCCACATGATGACGGGAAAGGTGGAGGCACCAAAATTTCATGGCTGTCTCCCCCTCCTATATAAAGAGGGGTTGGACCTCCCTCTCCCCACACACTTGGTGTCATCTTCACCTCCCTCCACCCGCTGCTCCACCTCATGTTCATGCGCTTGGCGAAGTCCTGAACGAAGTTTTCTCCACCACACCACGTCGTCGTGTTGCTGGAGTTCCGAGGGATCCTCTAATTCCGCTGCCCCACTAGATCGAGGGAACGGAGGTCGTCATCAAGCTGTACGCGTGACCGAGTGTGGAAGCGCTGCCGGATTGCAGCGCTCTTCTTCGCGATCTTGAGATCGATGTGAGTTCGACTACATCACCAACGAGATTCAATCTCGTAACGCTTTGTGTCTTCGAGGGTATGTTATCCTTAAGACTTTCTCTATTCCCGTTTCTTTCGTCTCCTAGATTAGATCTTGGCCCTTCGGGTATCTCTCGCGTAGGAAAAAAATTGTTTTCTATTAAACGAACACTTCAATGTCAACGAATGGTAAACAGACAATATAGTACGTCACAAGCCAACTAGACTTCACAAGAGCGGCTCCCATATAAGGACGCATCTGGGTAGAAGGTCGTCCCTCTTTCTCTTCTGTTTACACAATTATACTTTGACTGATAAATCAGGGGCAAAAATAGTGAAGAGAATTTGTTGTGTTACTTTGGGGCTGGGCACCCCGTTGTCGGCTCTTCTATCATTTGGATAAGCGGATGAAGCCACTAGTCCATGGTGTGAAATCCAATCAACAAGTGAGATAAAAATCCTCTATTTACGTCCTGATGAGCTAAAACGGGGGCACAAAACAGGAATAATTTTCGAAGGTTTTAAAGGTAGCACACGAGAAATTTACTTGGAGTGGTGGTTAAATACCACATATATAGGTAGGTATGGTGGACACATTTGGAAAACTTTGGTTTTTGGGAGTTGGATGCACTAGTAGAGCTCATACTTAGTACATGTGAAGGCTAGCAATAGACGGGAAACGACAATCAAGAGAGCAACAACTCTCATAATCATGCTTGTGACAAAACAAAATTAACAGGGGCATAAAATATGATGCAAATACTCTAAGGAAAAATAAAACATCGAGGCTCAGTTGACTTTTTGTTTTCAGTCATAGCATGCGTGAGCATGTGCCAAGTCGATTCAAGCAAAACAATCAGAGGGAGATACCACAATGTCATACCCTTCTATGAATAAAACAATGCAAACAAACATTGATACGACATGCTATCTTATATTAATAAGTTGGAACTAAACACGTGAGAGCGTGAACTACTAATCATAAATTAAATAACATACACCTTACATGAACAAACTAAGCATGTTCACATGGATGATTATATGTACAAAAATAAAACAAATAGAGTTTATACGAGCCTCTCACCACAACTTGGATTGTCGTAAATCGTCATTATTGCTCTTCACTTGTGTGGATCGAATAATATATAATGATAATCAAGCTCCAATGCAGACACGGAAGTCTGGTGAACTCTGCAACAAACTTTACAGAACCAAACAAGAACAACAAATATTTTTGGGTTTTCGAATTTAAACAAGAATAGAAAGAAACAAGCAAACAAAGCAAAATTGTTTTGGATTTTTGAATACTAAACCGAAACGAGAAAAGAAAGCAAACCGACAAAAGAAACTAAAGAAGAAAACAAAGAGAAACAACAAAAATATTTTTGTTCTTTTCGTGTTTTGGAAAACAAGAACAAAACGATAAAAACAAAAAGAAACGAAGGAGGCGAAAGAAAACAAAAACAAACGAAAGAAACGAAAACATGGATATACAAAGAACCGACCGAACATGATATACAAAGAAACGAACGAGTGTGGTGTCGGTATACCTCCCCCAAGCTTAGGCTTTTGGCCTAAGTGGAGATCAATCATGGCGCGGGAAGTATACCCACTGTGGTGGGTCGTCCCTCGCATGCTCGTACTCGGGCACCCAAGAAGAAGATGAAGCAGCAGGCGCATAATCATACCAACAGTGCTGGTACGGGATCCCCGCGGTGTCGGAGGGCTGTACGAGATCACTATCGTCCCCCTCTCCGGCATCCTCCCCATGCTGGGGGTGGTGCTCAATGTATGCATCCAGCTCGCTCTCAGAAAGCATCCATCCTTGCGTGTCATTAAGATTAAACAAAAGAGGTGCATGCAAAAGTACTACTCTAACCGTTTTAGTCACTCTCCACCCGGATTGTTTGGAGAAAGTTATTGATGACCCAAGTATAGGGGATCACAACAGTCTTCGAGGGAAGTAAAACCCAAATTTATTGATTCGACACAAGGGAAGCCAAAGAATATTTATTAGCCTTAAGAACTGAGTTCTCAATTCAGCTGCACCTGAAAGTAGACTTGCTCGCAACAATTTATCAGTGGTAACAATTTTATAGCAGCAGTAGAAATAAAATAACAATAGTAGTGAAATAGTAACAGCAGTAGCAATCACGGAAAATAGCAGGATGGGAAGTGTCGTAGGCATAGAGGGAATGGATGGATGAGCGTTGCATGGATAACATAGGTCATGTAATAATCTAAACATGGGCATTGCAGATACTAATAATAATAAATCATCCAACTTCTAGGCAAACCAAAGGCATGTGTTCCAATATAGTCATATGTGCTCGCAATGAGAAACTTGCACAACGTCTTTTGTCCTACCAGCCTGTGGCAGCGGGGCCTCTAGGGAAACTACTAGTAATTAAGGTGCTCCTTTTAATAAAGCACCGGAGCAAAGCATTAACACTCCGTGAACACACGTGATCCTCACATCACAGCCATCCCCTCCGGTTGTACCAATTTCTGTCACTTTGGGGCCTCGGGTTCCGGACAATGACATGTGTAAACAACTTGCAGATATGATCAAGAAACGTAATTATACGCATGAAACAATAACATGTTCAGATCTGAGATATGACACTCGGGCCCTAGTGACAACCATTAAGCATAACAAGTTGCAACAAAGCTAGAAAACACTGACAATGGATACTAGGCACTATGCCCTAACAATCTGGCATTATTACATGATCAATCTCATCCAACCCCTTCCATACCTCTCAGCCTACAACGGTGTTTACTCACACATGGGCGGGGGAATCATGGATGGTTGATGGAGAAGAGGTGGCGGTGTCGATGGTGATGATCTCCTTCAAATCCACGTCCCGGCAGGGCGCCAGAACAGGAATTTCTTATCCCCGAATCGAGTTTCGAGGTGGCGGCGGCGCTCTGTTGTGTTTCTGTGGAATATGACGAACCCCCCTCGATTTTTAGGTTACGGGGCATAAGTAGTCGAAAGAGGAGCCCGAGGGGGTGCCGGGGTGGCCCACACCACCAAGCGGCGCAGCCAGGGGGGGCGCCGGGGGTGGTGTGGCCCCCTCCTGGCCCCTCTCCTGGCCTCCTTCTAGCTCCCGGGGTCTTCTGGTGTTTTAAGCTCAAAGGGGTCTTTTCTGGGAAATTTCCCAAAAGTTGATTTTTCTGTACAAAAACGAGAGACCAAGGTAATTCTGCTGAAAACAACGTTAGTCCGTGTTAGTGGTATCCAAAACTCACAAGTTTAGAGGAAAAAACTAAGAAAAGTGTTCGGAAAAGGAGATACGTTTTGCACGTATCAGTTATTCCAAAAGATAAATTGTTTAGGTGAGCATGGGTAGAAAGAAACTTATGTTGAACCATGGATACAAGGTCCAGCCTCCCTAAAGGTAACTGCAGATCTAGAGGGCGTGGCTCCAAACCATGCAAAGCTAGCAAGCGTGAGGTAATAAGACCTCCACAAATTCCGCCCTTCTCACGGTTAAGCGAGAGACAGTAAGAAATTAAAGCACCAAAGTTATAAGACCTATCACGTCTTAAGACGGCTAAGATAAAAGCCAAATCATAAACAGATAGCTTGTTGGCAGTTTTTCAAGCTAACACACATTTAGAAATAAAATAAGCAAAGTATCGAATGCTATGAAGTTGAATTTCTCGTATTTTACCACTCTCCCCCATGAAGCTTTTGCCCTGGCAAATCTCCTCATATAAATCCAGAAGTGGTTTAGGCTTCCCTCTTATTTTCTCACATGAACCTCACTCTGGTACCTTGATAGCTGCACAAAAATCACTGAAAGGCAAGTCTACAACTTTATTGTAGATTTTATAATGGACCATAGGGTTAGTTGAAGACCATCTAAAGTGAAAATCCAGCACCACAGACATAGTTAGTTTAACATGTTGGATAGGTTCATCCTCAATGAAGCGGTTCAATCCTGCATTATGCACAAGGGTATAGAAATCCTGCAGAATTCCCGTAATCATGAATTCCTGGCATGGATAAATCGATGGAAACACTCTTTCTTCATGGTGCACATTCATGACTTCATGCAACTCCAACTCACGCTGTTTTAGTTGATGTACATTGTGCTCCATATCTGAATTTTTTTAACAATCATCACAAAAATTTATTTCAAGCAACTATAAGGTGGAAACTACCATAGAGACTTATAGGAGAGATAAACATGCATCAAAACCATATTATTTATACTCAAATAAAGCATGCAAACTCACATAAGATGTCACCTACAGTACCAAAATACTCAAGAAGTACTCCATCAAACAAAATTCTACTTGGATAATCGGAGGAGTGACATACAGGAGAGCAAGTGCACCAAATTTCAGCACAAATGGTGGGCCGAGCAAAGAGATCGAAAAATCTCGAGAAAGAACAACAAGAACTCGGGTTCCAGGAAATGTTTTGAGTTTGGGAGGTGAGAGAGGGATCTTTGGCAGGGGAGAGAGTTAGTGGAGGTCCAAGGGAGCCCCACACCATGTGCTGGCGCCACTAGGGGCAGTTTAATAGCATTAATCAAAGGGATTTGCAAAAACAGAGGTTTCATCCACTCACAAAACTTGTTATAATGTTCTTCTTCCTTTGATTTGTGTTTCTTATTAGGAAAAGGCATTGCTTTTTGTACACAAGGCTCTCTTTCATTACCATGTTTATTAGCAATGAAATTCTCCTTAGTATACTTTGCAGTTTTAGTTTGCTTTTCAGGTTCAGCTACAGTTTCTTATTTATCAGAAGCATCACTTTTATCATTACCACTTTCAGTTTCAGCATCAGAAATAGATATACTATTAGGATCTTTAGCAGGTTCAGGAGATTCCACAACATTTTTATGTATCTTCTTCTTTTTATTAGAAGGAGAACTATTGATTTTAGGTTGCTGAGAATCTTGTTCAATTCTTTTAGGATGTCCTTCAGGATACAAGGGGCCCTAAGTAGAAACAACACTTCTAGTAATTATTTCACAAACATGTTTATCCCTAGAAGCATTAGCTAGCATATCTTTTTGCACTTTAGTAAGTTGATCAATTTGAGTTTGAACCATATGAAAATGTTTAACAAGCATTTTAACATGATTAGAGGTTCTCTCAATAATACCATGCAAATTATCAATAGCTCTAGAGTTTTTCATAAGGTGATTTTGCACCCTCAAATTAAAGTTGTGTTTCTTAACAACATAATTATCAAATTCATCTAAGCATTGATCAGGTGGTTTAGAATAGGGAATATCTCTATTATCAAAGTATTGGAGAGAGTGTACCTCAACTGTTGATGGATGAAGAATAGGCTTACATAATTCTTCTATAGGAGGTAAATTCTTCAAATCTTCAGATTTCATACCCCTCTCTTTAAGAGATTTCTTGGCTTCCTTCATCACTTCATCATTTAATTCAATCATCCCTCTCTTCTTGGGTGTTGGTATTGGTGTTGGCTCTGGTGTAGGTATAGGCTCACGTATATTCCAACCATCATTATTTTCCTCTATTTTAGCTATTAATTCCTCAACTTTTTCTGGAGTTATTTTCCACAAAAAGGTTCCATCTCAATAATAGATATGTAAGATAAATCTAGAGAGAAATCATAATCCTTGTCTCTAATGTGTATGGGAGATGTGGCAAACTTAGCATCAGGAGAAGATTTATATTCCACTTCATGCCTTGCAAGAAGACTCTTAAGAGCACTTGCACCAGTAGTAGCACGAGCTTCATAAATAAAATCATCATTAAGTTCAATATAGGTTTCATCAAGATCATCAATAGGCTCAGGTGAATTAACAGGTGCACTAGCATTTTCAACAGAAATTCTAGCCTTTTCAATTTGTTTGGATTTAGCAATAGTAGCATCTAGGAAAGGACCTAGAGAACCATTATCATCAAGCAAAGTAGAAGCATCATCAAAAGTATCAGAAACATTTTCAGACTCAGCGGAAGTAACAGTACGTGTAGCATGTGGTGGAGTAAGAAGCTTACTCATAGCACACGGTGAATCAAGAGCAGCAGAGGTGTTCAGAGTTGTACATCTCCTTGTAGTGGATGGTAATATAGGGACTTTTCTATCACGAGTCTTGCCCATGATGAATGGCTTTCAGCAAACAATATCACGATCAAGTGAGCAAATAAATAAAGCTATGCTCCCCGGCAACGGCGCCAGAAAATAGTCTTGATGACCCACAAGTATAGGGGATCGCCAACAGTCTTCGAGGGAAGTGAAACCCAAATTTATTGATTTGACACAAGGGGAGCCAAAGAATATTTATATGTCTTAACAACTGAGTTGTCAATTCAGCTGCACCTGTAAGTAGACTTGCTCGCAACAATTTATCAGTAGTAAACAGTTTTATAGCAGCAGCTGAAATAAAATAACATCAGTAGTAAAATATTAACAGCAATGGCAATCGCAGAGAACAGAAGGATGGGAGTACCGTAGGCATACAGGGAATGGATGAATGGGCGTTGCATGGATAACATAGGTCATGTAGGAATCTAAACATGGGCATTGCAGATAATAATAAAGCATCCAACTTCTAGGCAAACTATAGGCATGTGTTCCAATATAGTCATACGTCCTTGCAATGAGAAACTTGCACAATGTTGGATATATACCAATTAGGGGTATATCAGATGGTGCTCTAAAGTGCCGGATTACCAGGGTGGCCCAAATGGTAATGGATCACGGTCCATTGGGAGGCCCAGTAAGTTGACGCACGGAAGCCGGATTCTAGAAGAACCCGGACCACGACCCACGTGGTACGGCTTGGAGTAGAAGGCGGATTCCTTGTCTTCCAAGTTAGCACATACCGTAGTCTTCCAGGTTTCCTATTCTGTAAGACCTAACCCGGCTATTATATAAAGCCGGATGGGAGATAAGAAAGATATAGACAATAATCTAGAAGCTAACTCGCCGAGAGGTTGATCCTTGTCGAGTAGCTAAACCCAACTCACATTGTACTCTGTATACTTTAGGCTTCAGCCCTGATTTAGTGAGATTGCAGGAGTAGGAACGCCGCCTAGTTGCGACGTACCGAACCTGGGTAAAACCCTGGTGTCATTGTTCATCATACGATCACGTCCCCCACAATCTCTATCGGTAGTCTCATGGCACCCCCGTCTATGAATTCTACTACGATGTCTCGACAGTTGGCGCCCACCGTGGGGCCAGCGACTTCAGGCGTTATGTTTCGATCGGGGATACTCGGCGGAATTGGCAGTACCATAACTGTCGGAAGTCTGGATTCGACAGCGACGTCAGGCGCTTCCTCGACAACGGATCGTACATGCCAACACAGAATCATTGGGTAAGTGCTCTCGTTTTACCGATTGGATCTGCAAACATCTTTATCGGATTAACTGCAGAAGCAATGGGATTATGTGGTAGAAGCAAATTTATCCCATCCGCCCTATACCCAGTCGAAGAAGACTATGACGCTGGATTTTGCTCAGATCGCCGATACTCTGCCGAATCACACTTTATCGGTATGGTGCAATCCGAGATCGCCGAAACCACGGATGAAAGCAATCCTGTGGAAGAGGCAGAAAACAACAATCCCACAACAGAGGTGGAAGATCCGACATCCGTCAATATGGAGACGAACTCGGAAGCTGACTCTGTGCAAACCTGGCCAGCGGGCCGGCACGGCACAGCCCAGGCCCGCCTTGGCCTAATCGTGCCTGGCACGGCACGGCCCGCGTGGGCATGTTTAGTAAACGTGCCGTGCCGTGCCGGCACACGGGCCTGGCCGCTAGGCCCAGGCACGACCTGATGGGGAGATAATAACCCGGTAGGCCAATTCCATGGTATAACCCGGCCCAAAGGACGCTGCGCAGGATCCGGCTAAGGATAAAGAAACTTCTAGAAGGCCCAAGGTATATAGGCCTCGTAACCCGGATTGTGGGTTGCAGTAAGGAAAGCTAGGGTTTGTAAGCGGTGTTCGGGTAGGACTCAAGCTGCGTCTTGGAGGGCAAGCCAGGTAGGGGGACGGGTGCTTTATAAACCGGCCCTACGCTTAGCTTTGCAGAGATCCAAGTAGTAATCATATCACCGAATATCGAGTATCCATTGTACACAAAGAGATCGAGTTAATAAAGCGAGATCGGAGACTCGGCGACTTCATCGCCGGCTACCAGATTGAATTCCATCATGTTTTCCTCTGAGCTGAATCCTCTCCCAAACGCCTGTGTCGACTTGCCCCAAGATCAGTTACCCCTGGTAACATCTGCCGTGATCATCCCACGACAGTTGGCGCCCACCGTGGGGCCTGCGTCCAAAGGTGTTTACATCACGGGAGAAGCTCGGAAAAGCATGAGGAACCTCGTCGTCGGAGAGATCTACGACGACCACAAAGGAGAGAAGGTGGTGGACGACTCCGGCTGGGGGCCAGAACCGGATCACCTCGAATCCGGATCTGTCGTGACAATCGGCGAGGTCAACATCTTCGTCGGTATGGTACGTACGTTTGACTTAAAAGGACAATATCATGTGCATGTTACAGGAACTTCTAGCAGGGATAAAGAAACACCAAAGCAAACGGTAAATTCGGTTTCCTCGGCCGTTCCGGGATACCTGAGATGGGCGGAACAGGAAGTAACATGGAGCAGAAGGGATCACCCGGAAGGAATAGAGCGCCCAGGAATCTTGGCGTTGGTGGTCGCACCGCAGGTCAATGGTTACGAGTTGAAAAAAGTCTTGATGGATGGGGGAAGCAGTATTAACATCTTGTATTGGGAAACTTTCTTACGCATGAACCTCAAAGAATCCCAGCTGCAGAAAAGTTCAACAATTTTTCACGGAATTGTGCCGGGTCACTCAGCGCGCCCTGAGGGAAAGATCACATTGGAGGTCGCTTTTGGAGAGTCAGTGGATAATTATCGAGTTGAGTGGCTCACGTTTGAGGTGGTCAAGTTGCGTAGTCCTTATCATGCGTTGTTCGGAAGACCGGCTTACGCTAAGTTCATGGCCAGACCGTGTTACGTATATTTACAGCTAAAAATTCCGGGTCCTAAGCAGACCATCACCATACAAGGAAGTAGGGATATAGCGGCTGAGTGTGATGAAGGAGATTCAGTGATGGCTGAGCAAGCTTGCAGAAAAGAAGAACTCAAGTATTACCGATCCCAGGTGGATCCGGATGATGGAACATCATTGAGAAGGCCGGATTCTGAGGATGAAAGAGTGAAATTCAAGGCAGCACAGGACACCAAGAAAGTAGATTTTGTTGAAGGCGATCCCACCAGGCAGTTTACTATAGGGTCTAATTTGAAAAGCGGGCAGGAAAAGGCGCTGGTGGAGTTTATTCGTTCTAATGCGGACGTATTCGCTTGGACACCCAGCGACATGCCGGGTATCCCCACGGAGTTGGCAGAGCATAGTTTGCATGTGGATCCCAAGGCCAGGCCCGTGAAGCAGGGCTTGAGAAAGATGAATGAGGAAAGAAGGAAAGCAATAGGCGAAGAAATTGCGCGGCTATTAACAGCCGGCTTCATCATGGAAGTGTTCCACCCGGATTGGCTGGAAAATCCGGTTCTAGTAATGAAAAAGACCAACGAGTGGAGAATGTGCATCGATTTCACAAGTCTCAACAAGCATTGCCCAAAGGATCCGTTCGCACTACCAAGGATAGACCAAATAATAGACGCAGTAGCTGGGAGCGACTTGTTGTGCTTCCTGGACGCATATTCGGGATATCATCAGATTAAACTCAAAAGGGAGGATTGGGAGAAAACATCGTTCATAACCCCTTTTGGAGCCTTCTGCTACAAAACAATGACGTTTGGACTGAAGAACGCAGGCGCAACCTACCAACGGTGCATTCAGAAGTGCTTCGAAGACCAAATTGGACGCAATGTCCATGCTTACGTGGATGACGTGGTTGTCAAGACTAGGAAGGCAGAGACATTTATAGACGATCTAAAGGAGACGTTCAAAAATCTAAGGAGATATCAGATGAAGCTCAACCCGACAAAATGCGTATTTGGGGTTCCAGCTGGGAAGTTACTCGGCTTTATCGTTTCTGAGAGAGGAATTGAGGCAAACCCGGACAAAATCAAAGCTATTCAAAGTCTGAGAAAGCCGGAAAATCTGAAGCAGGTCCAAAAGCTTACAGGCTGCGTAGCAGCCTTGAGCCGGTTTATATCCAGGTTGGGAGAAAAGGCAATACCCCTGTACCGGCTCTTGAGGAAATCCGACAAATTCGTATGGGATCAAGAGGCGGATGAGGCATTCGAGGCACTAAAAAAGCAGTTATCTGAAGCACCAGTATTAGCGGCCCCGGGCCCTAAAGAACCTATGTTGTTATATGTTGCGGCCGGCCCCAAAGCCGTCAGTGCAGTAGTGGTCGTGGAACGCAAAGAGGACGGAAAGGGTTACCCGGTTCAGAGGCCGGTTTATTATGTCAGCGAGGTATTGTCTGAGGCGAAACAGCGTTACCCGCATTGGCAGAAGCTGGTTTTCGGGGTCTTCATGGCCAGCCGGAAACTAAAGCCGTACTTCCAGGAGCACCCTATAACAGTAGTCAGCTCAATACCAATGGCGGATATCATCAGAAACTCGGATGCAACCGGAAGAATAGCCAAATGGGTGATAGAGATGGGGGATTATCACATCAGCTACGAGCCTAGGTCGGCAATCAAATCACAGGCCTTGGTGGACTTTGTCAATGATTGGACACACACAGGCATGGCTACCGTAGTTCCAAACTCCGAGTCGTGGATCATGCATTTCGATGGATCGAAACAGTACGAGGGTTCAGGAGCTGGAGTGGTGCTAACGTCACCCAAAGGAGACAAGTTGAGTTATGTATTACAGATTCACTTTGATTGTTCCAACAATGTAGCCGAGTACGAGGCCCTATTGCATGGCTTAAAAATAGCTAAGGAGATGAACATTAGGAGGATACGATGCTTTGGAGATTCGGATCTTGTGGTACAACAGGTATCAGGAACTTGGGATAGAAAGGATGCAACTATGGCGGCATATCGCAGAGAGGTCGACAGGGTAGCCGGATGTTTTTCCGGGTATGAGGTGGAGCATATAGACAGGAGAAAGAACGAGGCAGCCGACGCCCTAGCCAGACTCGGCTCGCGCAGAGAACCGGTTCCACCTAACGTATTTTTGGACGAATTATGGCGACCATCAGTTAAAACAGAGTCTGAGGAAGAGCTAGCAAATCAAGACCCGGGCTTGGAGCTCGTGGCCACTGTACGCGCTATTGCCGAGTGGACAGAACCTTTTTTGGCCTACCTATCACGAGGCGAGTTGCCGCAGCAGGAGGTATTAGCAAGGCAAATTTTGCGACGAGCAAAGGGATATTCTATTATTAATGGGGAATTATATAAGAGAAGCGCCACGACGGTCTTCCTGCGCTGTGTGGGACCAGAGGAAGGCCGACAGATCCTCAAGGAGATTCATGAAGGTGATTGTGGGCATCACGCGTCTACAAGGTCACTTGTGGCCAAGGCTTATCGACACGGGTTTTTCTGGCTTACGGCTCTGGCAGATGCGGAACGATTGGTAGCAAGGTGTGACGGATGTCAAAGGTACGCCCGCCAAATCCACGTACCGGCTATAGAATTACGGACCATCCCGCTAACTTGGCCGTTCGCCGTCTGGGGTATGGACATGGTTGGCCCCTTTCATATGTCACCTTGCAAAAAGACACACCTGTTGGTAGCTATCGATAAGTTTACCAAGTGGGTAGAAGTTATGCCAGTTACTAATTGTGAAGCAGCTACAGCAGTCAAGTTCCTGAAAAGAATTATCTATCGGTTCGAGTACCCTCACAGCATAATCACCGACAACGGAACCAACATGTCCCTTGGCGAGACGGAGAAGTTCTGTGGTAACAACGGAATCCGGCTTGACGTAGCATCGGTAGCTCACCCACAGGCCAATGGACAAGTAGAAAGGGCGAATCAAGAACTGCTTCGCGGACTAAAACCACGCCTACGAGTCCCCTGTATCAGGGCTGCTGGTGCATGGGTCGAAGAACTTCCTGCTGTGGTTTGGGGTATCAATACAACACCTAACAGATCCACTCAAATGACGCCGTTCTTCATGGTATATGGCGCGGAGGCAGTGTTACCGAGTGACATTATTCATGATTCACCACGAGTGTCAGCTTACGTTGAAGTGGAGAACGAAAAGAGCCGGCAGGACGCCGTGGATATGTTAGAAGAACAAAGGGAACAAGCCCTGGAGAGATCAGCGATATATCAGCAGGATCTACGGAGGTATCATAGCCGGCGTGTGAAAACCCGGGTCTTCCAGGAAGGAGACCTAGTTCTGCGTCTGGTTCAGTCAAACGAGGGAAAACACAAGTTATCACCACCATGGGAAGGACCATTTATCATAAGCAAGAATTTGCACAATGGGTCATATTACTTGGTAGACGCAAGGGAAGAATCGGCCACGGTTAATGACACCGCTCATACCACTTCGTCTATGCGAGAAAGAGACAGACCGTTGAACGTGGCCCAGCTACGTCCGTATTATACTTAGCAAGGATTATGTTGGCACGTGGAATTAAATGATGTAACAGGCAGCAGGTTTCAGACGCACTCTTTTCCTATCCAGGGCACCCTTGGGGACTGGACGGGTTTTTAATGAGGCGGCTTGCTGACCTAATTTTTCATATCAAATAAAGAGGTGATTATCGAGAATAGAGGTGATTATAAATTGAGTCTTATACTTTCAGCATGATGCGTATATTTAGGTCTTGAGGGCTGGTTGCTTGGATAAGCGCAGTTGCAAACTCAAAAGACCCGGCCTCGATGCCTATGAGTTATAAGGGCCGATTACTCGCAAACGAGTACGGCTGCAATCTTATAATCGGACAAAGAAGTCCAAATTTCTTGGCTGTTCTTACTTAAGCTCGATGTGACTCGCACTAAAGTGGCATGATTTGTTCGCTTACGATTACAGGCAGCCATGAAGCCCAATGGGACTTGCCTGACCTCGTTTTCGTATAGATGTAATAACATGGTATCCACGCGAAAGCCGGCTTACAGTACAAGATAGTCAAAAGGGTCATCTAAACCACAAGTTATGTAGAGTACAAGGCTAATAGCCGGAAACTCAATGATTATTAAGCATAACTTCAAACCCCGTGTGAAACGACTCTGGGGCCTTTGCGAATTTAGCAGCAGGCAATTTGTTCTCCTCTAAAAAGTCACGTGCCCTAGACCCGGAAAACCGGGTCAGGGGGACTTGGGGTCTTGGAAGGGAAAAATTGCTTAGTTGTTTAATTTCCAACAAACCCAAACATCCGGGTCTTGGGGACTTGGGGACTTAGAAACAAGTCCGCTTGCCAAACACCCATATAACCCGGATGCCGAGTCTCGCAAAGGGAAAAATAAAGAATGTCGGATATCAAGAACAAAGAAAGTTGCATATCAAAAGTAAAAGAATGTCGGATATCAAGAACAAAGAAAGTTGCATATCAAGGGTAAAGAAGGTTGGATATCAAGAGCAAACGAGTTCAAAAGTAGATAGATTTCAGCAAGAAGAGGCACAAGGTGTATCAGGAGCTTAGAGTGCATTACAAAATTTCACCAAAGAGTATCAAAGGCGCACAAGCGCAAAATTCAAATAATAATTGTTTCAACGACACATCAGCCGGCTAACGAGTACGAAGTGGCAGATATTACTCGGCACTCTAGGCCGCCGGATCCATCTTGGCCTTACCCTTGCCGTCACTTGGGGTAGCAGCCCTACTCGGATCAGCAGCACCGCCGACTCGCGCGGGTGGAGGGACGATAGGTGTTGAGGTAGCGGGCGCAGAGTCGGCTTCAGCCTTCTTCTGTGCAGCTTCTTCTCGCATCTTGGCAACGTCTTCCTTCCATCGGGCAAGCATATCGAATGGCTTGGGGCGATCTGCTTTAATGACTTTGTCGTTAGCATCATATACAGGAAGAATAGTGTCAATGATCAGGCTATCGGCGATCACACTGGCCGGGTGACGAACTTCCTTTTGAATGGCTTTGAAATCCTTCGGCGAAAACTTGGACCCGTCCTGATTGAACTCCGGAAACCCGGCTATCATCTTGGCCGGTTCTAGCTTTGGAATATAAGCTTTAGCCAGGGCGAGTCCCCGGGTTACCCCAAAACGGCAGGATGAGCGCTTCCAATGCCAAATCCATTCAGGAATGGTGGAGCAGGCCTCCAGCAACTTTTTCATGCTACCCGGCGCAGCGCACGGCAGTTGTAGCTCATCAAGAATCCATCCAACGCCGGCGCCAAGTTGCCGGATAGTATCTTTAATCAGTTGCAGTTTGGCGGTATCATCTTCTTCTTCAGGGGCAGCTTCACCCGGACAAGTTGAAAAGCAAGGAAAGTGACGAGTAAGAAATCCGGCTATCCAACCAAATGAAATATGGGTCATAATCGCCAGAGTTCAGAAATCGTACCAGTTGCGACGCGATAGATATCAGCAATCTGCACTGAAAGAGTCGTCAGCCTATCTTCAGCTATATGAGCCCTTTTTCTGTATTTCCTTGTGATTTTTCCGCATCTACGCGCTTCAGCTTCCGCTGCTTCGCGCAGAGCGGTCTCCTTCTCGATACGTTTGGCAGCTTTGGCCAGTTTCTTCTCAGATTGCGCAGCAAAGTCCTAGATGGATAACACAAGGAAAAAGGGTTAATTGGAGCCATTGCACAAAGTTCCAAGCAAATGAATCAGTAATTCACTCGGAACTTGGGGACTATACAAGGATGCAGATGATATTGCTCGGACTTACCTTGTGCTTGGTTATCAAGGCGTCTAAAATATTTTCTTCGTCGGACCTCAAGGTGTAGAGGGCATCAAGCATTTGGGCAAAAGTCATGTCTTCAGGACGAATTCGTGAAGGACCGGCAGATTGGTCTTCTGGTTGAAGGAGTTTTTCGACTTTTGGGGTCGAAACCCGGATCGTCTGGGTATCCGGGTTAGGAGAGCCCGGCTTGGTCTCTAAGATAATGTCCTCATCTACCTCTTCAGAGGATTTGGGTGATGTGGTCTCCGGCTTAGCTGGGTCCTTGAAGGGGTCTTGTTCTTGCCCGTCCTCAACCTCGTCGTCAGCTTCAGCATCCGTGTTAATGTGCGGCTCCTCCCCGCCTTGCCTTTTTGCTTCAGGAATTTCCGGGTCATCAGTGGTCACTTGGGCACTAAAAGGGGAAAAAGGAAAGAGTGGTCAGTAGTACATATTAAAGAGTTAATAAGTGTAAAAGGATATCAAGTAAAGGACCTTTACCCGGTGTTTATGGCATAATCCGGCGGGAGCTCGCTGCTGGAGGCGGACGAAGTTGTCAATGGTACCGGCTGCGGTACCCGGAATTGCCCAGCGTGTGGGTGGTTAGGAGATGGATGGCGCTGAGGTGGAGGAATGTTGGCTCGGTGAGCAGGGGAAGTGGGGATACCCGGGTTAAGGGGATCGTCCCCCGGGGAACTCCGGGTTACCCTGCGCTTAGCCGAGAGGAGATCCTTCAAGAGTGGTGAGTGTGACAATCGTTCATTAAGGATGCGCATAGTTTCGAAGGAGTAAGGCTCAGAAGACATGAAGGAGAAAGGAACCTTTGCAATCACCCCTCTGGCCTTCCTCTTGTTTCCGACTGTGACTTCCTGGTCGGATTCGGTGGCCTCCGGGTCATCCTCTTCTTTTTCTTCCTCGTCCTCCAACCCTGAAAGTCGAGTACGTATCAGACAAGAAGAAATATGGGTGATAGGAAAGTAGTATAGGTAAAAGGCTAATGTAAGATTTGGGAAAGCACCTTCGTCATCATCGGCCGGTTCGTCCTCCACTTCTGGGTCTTTGGACGGGGGGGAGGTTTCGATCCTCCAGAAGGGATCTTCAGCCTATGATTGAGGAAATGAAAGCAAAAGTCAGAGGCAGTATCAAGTTAAAGTATTGAAATAAGTTGTGGGGACCGGGTCTTACTGCTGGAGCCGGGTTTTCTCGAGTGAATGGGGGTAACCCGGCGATATTCCTTATCACCTCTAGCTTCTCAGTCAGGAAGCCTTTGATGGTCTTGATGGTGTCGCCGGTTGCGAAGTTCTTAGTGGAATATTGGAGCGCGTATGTGGTGTGCCCAGAGTACTCGTGCATCAACTTGGAGCGGATGGAGTTGGGTTGGATCCGGAAATCCACCCAGGTCTTCACCAAGTTGAGCCCAAGAAGGCCCTGGGCCGAGAAAACAGCCAACTTAGCCAGCAAAGGCTGGATTGCCTCCCTGTCCGAGTCAGGGGCAAAGGCGCTGAAAGATTCGGAAGGCTCGAGGAGACTCTCCGAGTAACCCGGCAGCTTCCTTTCGCGTCCGGGGAGGTATCATGGCAATAAAAGAAAGACAATTGCCAGTTTTTGACGTGGGAGTTTAAGTTGAGAGTTGGCATTGGTGAGTGCTTGCGGCGCTGGATGGATACCCCGCCGCAAGTAAGAAGTGTTCTGTTACTGCTTTCGCAGCACGGCTTGCACTGGAATAGTTCAATAAAAAGGGTCAAACTTGGCGGAACGCACAAGTATGATTCCGATAGAACGATGAAGTGGGTAATATTTAGCATGGAATTGGGCCCTATGTCAAATACCCGGAGACCGTAGTAGTTTAAGACCTCTCGGAAGAAAGGGTGACCCAGAGGACGGAATCCCCGGGTCACGTGCTCAATGAAGCAAATTACCTCGCTGTCGGCAGGGGTGGGACGGGTCTCGTCGCCTGGTGCCCTCCAGTGTATGTCCTTTTGAGAGGGGAGGATTCCTAGTTCGGCCAGCTCGTCCAACTTGGCCTTTGTTACTGTGGATCGACCCCAATTGGCCGATATGGTTTGGGTAATCTTTACCGGAGCCGGCTGTTTCCCTTGCCTTTTTGGAGCCATGGGGTTAACCTGCAAAACGCGAGAAAAAGAGGTGCAGGAAATAAGACTCGGAAGTGTTGGATTACCCGAGTTTGAAATATTCGGAAAGTGTGAAGACTAAAAATATCTGGGTAACGCATCCCGGGGCACAGATTGCGAGGTGTCCGGGTATCGAGTACGGTTGTGGAAATCATTGGTCACTTACGTGTTGAGGTGAGTTTGGGGCGCACGGATGATTGCCCATGTCTCTACTGCAAGCAAAATAAATGGAAAAGGAGGATTTTCCGGGTGTTAATGATACGCGCGGAAGTTTGGACGAAATGGATCTAGGTTAGGAGAACTCGCGAGTGATTTTACGAAGAAATCGGAGATTAATGGCGGTAGGGGGATGGTATGAGATCATCCAACAAGTTATTGAAGGAGCTAGCAAGTATCTAAGCGGTTTAATTCAACGCAGTAAGAACAACGGCTCGCGGATCGACTTAGATCCAATCTGGAGTGAATCTAGAAATTGCAAGGTCAAATTGCTGGGTGCGAGAAGCTTACCAGAGGGGATCGGAGTAGCGCGTGGCGGCGGCGAATAACGTGATAAGAATACTCCTTTGTGATTGCCGGCCAGACACTCGCAGATGCGTCGGTGAGGGTCGACGGCGGCGCGGGACCAATTGCAGCGGAGCGCAGCCTGCAATAGGATGGATCCAAAGACGAGCGCAGGGTTTCTGTGGTGGTGCTCCGTGAGTTCGAGCACGGAAGCGAAGAGAAGAAGAAGGAGAAATGAGCCGTTGGGATTAGGTTAACCCCTAAGTGCTTATTTATAGAGTGCGGCAGGATAATCCTAGGCCAATGGGCGAAGACCGGGAATTGCGGATAAAACGTGTCTGCCCGGATTTTTCGAGATATACGTTAAATGTTAGACGAGATTTCCGGGATAGATGTGACTTAAATCTCTTCCGTGATTACCGGATCGGAAAAGCGAGTAATGGGTTTGGAGAAAAGCCGGGTTGCTATGTGGCCACCATGGAGTTAGGCCTAGCCGTTTTTCAAAGCAACCTAACCCGGCCCCCGTGAAGTGGTGAGTTTGGTATTTTTGCAGGGAATAGCGTGCGCTTCAAAGAAAATCTCGAGAAGCCCAAGCTATTCTGGGGACTACTGATGGGGAGATAATAACCCGGTAGGCCAATTCCATGGTATAACTCGGCCCAAAGGACGCTGCACAGGATCCGGCTAAGGATAAAGAAACTTCTAGAAGGCCCAAGGTATATAGGCCTCGTAACCCGGATTGTGGGTTGCAGTAAGGAAAGCTAGGGTTTGTAAGCGGTGTTCGGGTAGGACTCAAGCTGCGCCTTGGAGGGCAAGCCAGGTAGGGGGACGGGTGCTTTATAAACCGGCCCTACGCTTAGCTTTGCAGATATCCAAGTAGTAATCATATCACCGAATATCGAGTATCCATTGTACACAAAGAGATCGAGTTAATAAAGCGATATCGGAGACTCGGCGACTTCATCGCCGGCTACCAGATTGAATTCCATCATGTTTTCCTCTGAGATGAATCCTCTCCCAAACGCCTGTGTCGACTTGCCCCAAGATCAGTTACCCCTAGTAACATCTGCCGTGATCATCCCACGACACGACCCCTCAGCTAAACGTGCCGGCCCGCAGCACGATTAGGCCCACGTGCCTATTTTGGCTCACGTGCCTTTTTGACTGAATAATGCAAAAAAAATTAAAAAAAATATAGAAAATTTCGTTAATCTGGACAAATCTCGCTTAAAATGGGCTAATCCCGCCTAAAATCGACATAATTACCGAAATTACCGCTCGTGGGCCTCTTTCTGCGCACGTGGGCCTCGTGTGCCTGGTGTGCCTAAGCGGGCCTCCACGTGCCTGGCCTGTTAACGGGCCGTGCCCGTGCCGGTACGCGGGTGAAAGATCATCGTCCGTTTTGGTAACTATATGACAACATACCTATTTGATCTAATGTTTGTTCGATAAATGAAAATGCCCAGGTTAAATCAGGTTCACTAACTATTTGGGGTGAGCGCTCGTTTTATACGAAAAGAGCAAGGAGAAAGAAATCCAGGGAGGGATTTTTGCATAGGAGCGGAGGCTCCGGTGAATCCACCGGAGGCTCCGCCCAGGGTCCGGTGGGGGTCCGGTGTGGGCTCCGCCCAAAACCCTTTCTGGAACGCACAAGCGGAGGCTCGGGCGGAACTTCTGGTGGAGCTCCGGTGGGGCGGAACCTCCGCCATTCCCACCGGAGGCTCCGCCACCTCCAACATTTGGCCTATACACACGAGAGGGTCCGGTGCGCCTCCGGTGGAGGCTCCGCCCAAATATCATTCTGTTGGGCAATAGCGGAGGCTCCACCGGAGCCTCCGGTGGACCTTCGGTGGTCTCACCTGGCCCCTGTGCAAATGGGCTCCGGTGCACATCCGGTGGGGGCTCCGCCAGAACCTGTCTCTGGTGCGCAGGTGCGGAGGTTCCACCGGAGCCTCCGGTGGGGCGGAACCTCCGCTACTCCCATCGGAACCTCCGCCACGTGGACCAGCAAACGTGTGCAAATGTGTTGCGCCACTGCGCAAGTGAATGAAGCCCACCGGAGCCTCCGGTGAAACCACCGGAGCCTCTGGTGCTCATGGACTGCAACAGCCCTTAAATGAAAGGGGTATAAATACCCCTTCCCCTACCTCTTAAATGCCAAGCTTTTCCCCATTCTCTCTCCAAGCCATTAATGAAAGCTTCATCCGCCTAGATCTCCCACTCCGTCCACCCAATCACTCCCATACTTGGTGGAGAGATAGAGGAGGCCTAGATCCATACTTCCACCAAAGGAATCTCAAATCCATCCACCACAACCTAGTAGATCTAGAATCCTACTTGAGGCCTAGAAACCTTAGTAGATCTTGTGCTTGTAGCTTCCACCTTGCTGCAAGAAGCTACGGATTGCTTGAGAGCCTCCATCCATCTTGTGCAGTGACCTCAAGCCCTTGTAAAGGTTTGGTCAACGCCTTCAAGTCGACCTCATAGTGGAAACGAGAATCTCCCTCATCGGAGAAGCTCAAGGAGAACAAGGTGTGCACAACCGTGCTACTGAGGAGCGCCTAGGTGGCTCCCCACCTCTCCAACGTAGACGTACTTCTCTTTGAGAAGGAACTACAGGAATCATATCCTTGTCTCCTTGTTTACACTTGTTGTTTGCTTTACTACCTTACGCTTTACTTCCGTTGCGCATATTATCTTGTTCACATAGGTTGCTCACCTAGATGCACATCTAGAGAACATTATCTTATCTCGCTTAGCCTCACTAAAAGGAAAAGAAAAGAAAAATTGGTAGTCAACCTATTCACCCCCCCTCTAGTTGACCATAGTGCACTTTCAATTGGTATCAGAGCCTCGGCTCTTACTAAGGGCTTAACCGCCCAAGAGTACAATGGTCGATGAAAATGCCCCCGGAAGTTCTAGTGCGGAAATATCCAAAATGGCCGACACTATATCTAACCTACAAGATACGGTTGGAATTCTCCAAACCAAACTATCTAAGGTTAGCTCTAGTGTTAGTTCGGAGGTTTCTAGCATAAAGAAAATGATGGAGGCACTGATGGGGAAAACCAAGGAGTTCACGGAACCACCCCTCACCACCAACGATGTTAGCTCGGACGAAGAATCCATTCCGGATATCGACGAGATGGAAGCTAACATCGCTTTAGCTAAGGCGAAAGCCAAAGCGAAAGCCGATAAAAGGTCTAAGAGTGGTGGGAGCTCCGAGGGCTCCAAGTCTCAATCGGCTAACGGTTCGGGGTCTCACTCTAAAGTTCCACCACCTCCCAATTATGATTCTATCCACCCTATTGCCACTATGCCACACATGGTTAATGTTGGAGTTCCTCCCATGCTTAACACTAACGAGTTCTCTTCTTGGAAGTTCGATATGGAGTCTCACATTTCAGGATCTTGCACCGCTTTGTGGAGAAGCATTCTCCATGGATTCCACCCTCACGATCCGAACAACTTGACTCCAAGAGAGGATGTGGAATTTCAACTCAACAAGACCGCTCTTGTGACTATCCAAAAGGCTCTCCCAAGAGAACATCTTGAACACATTCGCGGTATCAAGACCGCCAAGGAAGCTTGGGATAAGCTTGACTCCTTGTTCCAAGGCAATGCAAGCATCCAATCATCCAAATATGATGTTGCTCTTGACAAGTCCAAGAACTTTGTCATGCTTGAAGATGAAAGTCCCGAGGAGCTATATAGAAGAGTGGTCACCCTTGGCAATCAACTAAGGGATTTTGGAAAAGAGGAGATCTCCGATGAGTGGATCAAGAGGAAGTTTGTCAAGGCCATAACCCCATTCGAGAAGAACCTCTCCACTAGCATTCGAACAAGATCCGACTACAACTCTCTCAACTCCATTGGCGTGCTTAGTGAGTTCATAGCTATATCATTATCTCACAAGAGCGCGGATGATGCCCTTGCTCGCTCAAGAGGACATGGAAAGTCTCCTAACCTCGCCTTGAAGTCTAAAGCAATGGCCAAGATAGAAGAAGTGGATGATGATGATGATGATGAGGACTATGAAGATACATACAAGGGTGCCCACAAATGTATTGCTCTTGCCATGCAAGGGTATTGGAAGAGATGGGAGGCTCACAAGGCCGGTGCCCCTAGACCTTCAAGGAACAAGATCTTTAGGAAGAAAGGGGAGCGGCCAAGGACATGTTACAATTCTGGAAGTGCAAACCACTTCGTCAAAGAGTGTCCCTTTGAGCCACGAGAAGAGAATGAAGGGAAGCTTGTTCGCAAGGACAAGAACAAAGCTCCACAAAACAAGAACCTCGCTAGAAGAGTCCCAAGGGCTCTATATGTTCAAGAGGGCCCCACATTGGAAACATACTACTCCGGAGATGAAGGAGAAGATGAAGTCGTAGGTGTTGCCCACGTCGCCATAGCTACGACTTCCTCTTCATCGGTCTCTCTATTTGAATCTCCCAATGAGAAGGCATCGATCCGACCTACATGTCTCATGGCAAAAGCCACCGCGGTAATATCTTCCACCTCCAAGTCTATTATCACTAGCTCTCCCTCATTATTGGATTGTGTTGAAAACATTGTTGATGATGAGGAGGCCAAGAACCTTGGATCTTGGTTGTGTAGTCTTGAAGGTGAAACTAAAGAAAAGGTAAAAGCTCTCCTAAGGCAACTTGATGATGCTAACTCCCTCATCGATGAGAAGGAGGAGATCATCATTGTAACATCCCAAGTATGAAAATACCCCTAGAATGCTTTGTCCTTTGTTTTATTTCAAGCAATGCATCATGTCATCATGTTTACTTATTGTCTGCATTTGTTTCCCATCTGTTTTATCCTGTTTTTACAACTCAAATTCAAACCTTTTTCAAACATGGTTTCATACTTGCTCTGTTACAACCTTTGGAACCAAAATAACAAATAAAAACAACCCTTTTATTCCTTGTTTTCACTTATTAAATTGTTGCTTTAAATCCAACCAATAAATCAATCAATAATTCTCAACTCACCTTTTAAATTCCCAAACCAAGTTCAAATCAGTACCTTTTGGGAACCATAGAAATCACCAAACATTTTTTTTCTTCCCTCTAAATCATTCTAAAACCCTAGGGGTAACCCTATTTTTATTCATGTTTTATCAAGATTTTATTAAACTCAAATCCCCCTATTTTGAATTCAAACACAAACCATACCTTTAAATTTCAATTTTTGAAATCCAAGTTTACAATGTGGTTTCTAATTGTTTAAAAAGCTTAACTTAATTTTTCTATAATTTTTCTCAAATAAAACCTTAACAGTTTTCTCCCAAAAGCAAAAGTACAAAAAAAAAATAATAAACAGAAAAGAATAAAAAGGAAAACGAGCAGCAGCACCTATCTACCGCTTGGCCCAAGCCCACCTAGCTCTAGCGCGCAGCAACCCAGCCCGCGCAGCGCCAACTTACCGCTTCGAGCGCGCGGAGATTCGTGCGCGCGACCTCCGTCTTCGTCCTCCCGTACGGCGCCCATCGGAGGCATCCACGGCGACCGCGAGCGACCACGGCGGCCACCGCTGCGCTCCACCCTATATAAGCATGCCTAGGGCACCCCCGTACCTCCCTATCGCTCTAGGGTTCCTCTCCGCCGCCGATCGTTTCCTCCCCGACGCCAATTCCTCCTCTGAATCTCACGCCGGCGACGGCCCTCTGAAGAACCCCATGGCGCCACCGCACCTCGCTCCCACCTAGCCTCCTATCACTTGCAATCGCGTCGCCGCTCTTCCGCCTTCCTCTCGGACACCAGAAGCAGGCAAGATATCCCTCAGATCCGCGCCGCGTTTCTCTCCCCCCTCCGGCCACCGTGCGCCGTCTCTGAATCTTTTGCTCGCGCCGCCGTTGCAGGGCCTTTCGTCGACAATCGCTTGCTGCAAACGCACCCACTCTACCTCCTCTACGAAACGAACACCAGAGGGAGCCAGGAGGAGCATCACGTCGTCGACACCGTCCACGACCTCGCCGCGGCCACCTTTCGTCACCACGTCGTCAGCATCCCGTCAGCGTCGAGCCACTGCTACCTCAACGACGGTGGTGAGCACCCCTTCTGCTCCTCCTCCCTTCTCTGCATCCGTGCGCATCCTCTGCATCCACACGCACTCGCCGCAACGAGCACATCGACGTTGATCGCCGCCGGTTTATCTCTGTCAAGTTCAGTTAGCGCGCGCGCGTAAAAATTCAGTTAACCGCAAGCTAACACCTTAACCTGTCCGCGCACGGTATACTGACAGAAGCGCGCGCACATCGCACTGGTTCAGAGAGCAGAGCACGCACAGCGAGCTCGCGGGTTCGAGCCCCGCGGCCGCAATCTTTTTTGGGGATTTCTCCCCCACGCTGAGCCCCACCAGGCAGTGGCACTGGAGGCCACGCCAGCGTGTGCGCCACGCTGGCCCCTCTGGCCCACTGCGCAGTGGCAGTGGGTAGATAGAACCTGAGTAACAAAGGTTTTCTGCGAATTTCAGAAATTCCAAATTCTTTTTAAATAACAGAATTAAATCAAAACTTTAAAATGCAATATCTTTTGTTTTATAAACCCAACAAATACAAACTTTATATGAAACTTGATCTAAATTTCATAAACTTTCCAAATATGCAATTTGTGTTCTGTTTTGAATTTTCAAAATGCACTCTAAATTCAAATTCAAATAATTCAAATACAAATTGAAATAATTCATAACTAATTCATACTGTTTTCAAATAATACAAATAAAATATGTTTTTCACACCTTTTTGAATGCTCTATTCAAATATAAATTTTGTTTTCTGGTTTGAACAATTTAAATTGCCTAAAATATTTAAATCTTGTTTGATTCAATTAAAAATTGTTTAAAATTGTTTAATTCATAATTAATTAATCCAAAGTCCAATTTCAAATTGTGAAACATGTAATCCAACAAAAATTTGATAAACTTTTCAAATATAAAATTTGTAATTGGTTTTGCATACTTTAAATTGTTGAAAACAATCAATACTTGTTCACCACCATTAAGTACCAATAATTCCAAACTTGTTAATGTTTTCTAAAATGATTAACTATCATTCTAATTGCAATTAACTTGTTATCTTCTTGTTATTCATCATGCATGCATCATACTAATTCAACTACACCTAATGCTTAGTGATAGAACAATTAATTCAATCCAAGCATGGGTTTCCATATGCACCCTTTTGCATATGGAATCCATTTAAACTTGTGTTTCCTGTCAAGCAAGTTATTTTGGTACATCTATTAAACATGACATGCATCATCCAATGTTTGTGCACTTATGCCATGTATTGATTGCCGGTCTTCCTTCGTTGTTGTTTTGCTTCTTCTCGATTAGACGACGACGTTGGTACCGACGAGCCTTACGACACCACTACTCAGGACCTAGCCCAGTACGAGGCTGAGCTGCCAGGCAAGTTATCACTCACATGAATCATTGAGTTCCTTTCCACACTTGTTGGCGATACTATCTTATTGTCTACTATTGCTAGCCCTATGTATCGTTGCTTGTTCTCCGAACCCATCACATGATACCTTGAGCCATGATATTGCCACCACCCCCATACCTACAGCCATTGCTTGAGCCTGTTATTATCTAGCATGCTTAGAGTTGCTTTTTACTCGAGTCTGTTGTCGGTTACTACTATTACTATCTTATTATCTTGTACCGGGGCTCGTTGTAATTAATCAATCCTGTTAATTGCTAATGGTAATAATAATTTGATGATAAGGCACCGGCAGGAGGCCCATGAGTGGTTTTGGAGCCTGCTAGTGTCGACCCTAATAGGAAAAGGGTCTTGTCTACTGATCCATGATGAGCGCACTACCCGCATTTGGGAAGCGAGTATGGGCGCCCCCCTCAACTTGACCTGATTCGCATCTCGTCCAAATCGCCTCATTTAGTTCGTGTTTTCCATTTGCCGCATGCATGTTTTTGCGAGCCCAGCGCAGGGTGGAACTTTTGTAGTCGGCATATAGGGGGACACGTTCTTAGAGTGCTATGAGGGTCCATTTTCTTCTGGGCTCGATTAGCCGTGCGCCCAAGGTGCTTTGGGCTTGATGCGGAGAATGGTTGGTTGTGTAGAGTACCCCGCTTGGTGGGTTAGCTTCCCATCTGGCGGGTTATTCTTGAGTGTTCGGCCAAATTGGTGCAACCCTGCAGGGATAATCTTCTCGAGAAGCCGTGTTTTCCGCGGTTATGGATTACTTGGTGAAAGTACTGGCTAACAAGTACTCAGGACAACTTCAACATAACTATCAATCATGTTTCACCCAATGATTAATAACCTGACTAGTAATAGTTTATTCACACAATAACTTGATTCACCTTATCACAACTGTGTGAGTTATCCTCGGATTGCTTCTTCGGATAAGGGGCGAGATCCAGGATGGGTTTGGTTGAACCTATCTTTCAGTTGGTTACAATCCTCGATCTTATCTTTTCTGTTAGCCGGAACTTGTAGCTTTATTCTGTAGTTGTTTAGAGCAGCCAGCAGCAACTTTATATCCCCCGTTCTTCCGTTGATCCCAAGCATCAATGCTTGTGTTGACGGGTAACTCCTTGATGAACTGTGAGTCTTGCTTGCCAGTACTTGGATGTACTGACCCCGTTGGGGCTGTGGTTTACGCAGAGTACTACTACGACTACGATGCTTCCCAGGATGGCTACTTTGTGGAGTTCGACGACGCTGCAGACGAGTAGTTAGCTGGACCAGGGCAGGATCCAGACCTTCGTGGATGGGCTTCGCTTTTATTTATTTTCTCAGGCTTCTTAAGCCATGGATTTGTCTGTACTCAGACCCCTTTGATTGCTTCCGCTGTTGTACTGAATGATATGTTGGGACATGTGTCCTCTGGATGACTGTATTCGATATTTTCTGCCTTAGTGAAGGCCAGTTGCCCTTATTTCATTCTTTTGTGTCGTAGAGACATTCTGTGTTATCATTCGTACCAAACTGTTGACGTACCGTGCGTGTTTGATTATGAAGTACGTCGACAGTAGTGCCTTTAGGTTCCTAGCGGATAGTTTACTTCGACGGTGGAAGCAGGGCTTGTGTTGTCGCGCATAAGCGCAGGCCTACCAGGAAGCTGGGACGTGGGAGCATGTTCGCCCCATAATCCAAGCACCTGACTTCCAGTTCGTGCGGAGAGTATCCTCTAGAAACCCAGGGTGCGACAAATGGTATCAGAGCCTGTCTGCCTGTAGGATCCCTTTTTACTGGTCGCAGTCGAGTCTAGAAACTATTTTGTAGCTATATAGGAAAAATGAAACGTGAGAGTAGGAATTCTGCCATTTTTCTTCTTTCCCCACCCACCCACCCTTGTTCTGGTAAGGAAGTGCAACGTTGTTTTCTGTTCTCACCTAAACTTTCAAGTTAGGATTTCACGTGTTTTGGGTTCTCTGTAGTACCTCAGGGCTTTTGGTCTCGTTTTCCCGATGTTGCTTCGATATCATGTTCTTTTCAACATCCTTTTCGTCCGTTGAACCTTGTTGTTGTTCTTCCACATCCTTTTTCATCTACCGGAGTCTAATCAAAACCTTCCAAATAATCTGCAGATGGGTCTCGACTACTATCCGCAGGTGGTTCGCATGACTCGCTGTGAGAGCACCGCCGGTTTCCCGGAGTTGCTGAGAGACATGGTTACCTATCTGGGGTTCCATTGGGCACCAGAGTACCAGGTCTACGAGCACCAGCGAGAGTGTGACCAGACTTGCTACCGGGCTATCGTCTACATTCTGTCGGATGATGGCAGGAGCATTGCACACCACTACGAGGCAGTAGGGTCCACAGTGGATATGGCAGTGCAGCAGGCAGCGTACGTGAGTGTCACCGTTCTCCGTGCTGACTACTGGGGGTTTGATAAGTCCAGTTTTCGTCACATCCCCCGTGGTTACATCACGGCAGCGGGAGCTCACTTCACTATCCACCGCGACATGGATACCTACGAGACTGATAGCTCCAGGCTCCAGGTCACTGCCCAGTTTGCTAGTCACAGTGATGCCGTTGCTTCCGCACTTTCTCAGGAGTTAGCCTCAGTCAGGGAGCAGCTCCGCCTTGCTCTCACTCGTCTGGCGACGTACACCACAGACTTTGTTGGAGACGAGCGCTTCGCACGTGTCGTTCAGCCAGCTGGTCTTCCGTTGCCAGATGCTGGAGGTTACGAGCCGATCAGAGGCCCACTTCTCGACCTCGGAGCTGGTTACACAGGGATTCCCCGCTTTGGAGCACAGGGATACGACGCTTTCCACTTCACCACACCGAGAGTTGCTCTCAGAGCAGTTCCTATCTACATGGATCGTCGTGATACCTACTTCTGTGGGATTCCTCCTCACCGTATCTCTCGTCGTACTACTCACCGCCGTCCTGCGTGATGAGCATGGGAGTACCGTTGTATCCATTACTAGCTGTGTCTAGTCTATCCTTTTGTTTTCGAACCATGTATTGGTCTGTTGGATATTCTGATGTATTTGAACATGTGATGATGTACCTGTTGGTTATCTATTCATGCGTCGGAATAATCTATCTGTCGGTTACCAAGTCTATCCTTTTCTGTTGTTGTGCTAAAATGAATTTCTGTTCAGGATGCCTCCAACCAGGAACAACCCGCCTCCGCCACCACCAATGGGGGAGCTGTTGGCTCAGATGACCCAAGTGGTGACACAGATGGCCCAGATCCAGGCTAACCAGCAACACAACCAGAATGCTCCAAGGGTCACCATCAAGGACTTCCTCAGCTTGGGCCCAAAAGCTTTCGTGACAACACGTGAGCCCCTGGATGCTGATGACTGGATCCGTGACGTAGCAAGAGCTCTGGAGATAGCTCATGTTGCTGAAGAGGATAAGGTCAAGTACGCCACCTACCTACTGAAGGGTCAGGCAGCTACTTGGTGGGAGAACTACCAGGCCATGAGGGCTGGCTTTCCTATCAACTGGGGATGTTTCAGAGATGCCTTCCTGAAGCACCACATCCCGGATGGTCTCATGGAAAAGATGCGTGAGGAATTCTGCTCTCTCAGACAGGGCAAGCTGGACGTTCTCGGCTACCAGAACGAGTTCAATCGTCTCGCTCGGTACGCTGGTGACGAAGTGTCCACCGAAGCCAAGAAGATGGCAAGGTTCCGCCGAGGTTTTAACCCGGAACTGAAGTACGCTCTCACAAACATCAAGTGCAAGGACTTCGTCGAGCTTGTGAACACCGCGCTCAATGAGGAGAATGGGCGCAAGGCGTTCGAAGAGTCCCGCAAGCACTCGCGTGAGGGTGGTTCCTCCTCCAACATGACCACCCCCCCGCAGAAGCGCCGCATCTGGGTGCCAAATGGTGCTGTCACTCGGGCTCCAAATGCCCAAGCTTCTCCAGGCTTTGGTCCCCGCCCACCCAACCCATCTCAGATGCAGGGTCAAAGGTTCCCGATGGGGCAGCCAAGGCCAGGTCCTTCTCGTATCGTCACTTGCTACAAGTGCAAGGATACTGGACATTATGCTGATAAGTGCACTCAGAAGCAGCTACCCCTACCTCCTCGCCCCAACACCAACCAGGCTATGGTTCGTGCTCCTCCGGCTAAAGCCTTCAACTCCAACAATAGGCCTGTCGGGAGGAACGCGAGGGTGAACCATATCAAGGCCGACAAAGCCGAAGAGGCTGCTGACGTCGTTCTCGGTATATTACCCGTAAACTCTATTCCAGCTAAAGTGTTGTTTGATACTGGAGCATCGCATTCATTTGTGTCAAAGATTTTTGCAAAAGCATACAACCTAGTTCTGGTTCCGCTAAGCAATCAAATGACTGTTCACTCTCCGGGACCGCAAATGTTGACTTCCAAGATAAGCATGGACAATGAGATCCTAATTGGAGGTCGCATATTCCTTGCTTCACTCATGTTGCTGGGAAATTCTGACATTGATGTCATTCTGGGTATGGATTGGTTGAAGACCCACAAAGCAAAAATTGACTGTGCTCAAAAGTCAATAACTCTCTCCCACACTTCAGGCCAGATAGTCTATTCTCCATATGGATCAACTTCTGTTCAGCTGTTCAGCCTCGATGCCAAACCCCTACCAGCAATTGAAAATGTTCCGGTGGTTTGTGAATTCCCTGACGTCTTTCCAGAAGAATTGCCAGGGATGCCTCCGGACAGAGCAGTTGAGTTCGTGATCGAGCTTGAGCCAGGTACTGCTCCAATCTCTAAGCATCCATACAAGATAGCTCCTCCTGAACTGAAATTGTTGAAGGAGCAAATCGATATGTATATGGACAAAGGTTTCATTCAGCCTAGTTCCTCCGCTTGGGGTTGCCCAACTCTGTTTGTTGCCAAGAAGGATCAAACTAAGAGACTCGTGGTTGACTATCGTCCTCTCAACGAGAAAACCATCAAGAACAAGTATCCACTTCCTCGTATCGATGATCTTTTTGATCAACTTGCTGGAGCCTCAATATTCTCAAAGTTGGACTTGAGGATGGGTTACCATCAGATAAAGATCAGAAAGGAAGATATTCCTAAGACAGCTTTCACCACCCGTTACGGTCTATATGAATACACCGTCATGTCCTTTGGTCTCACCAATGCACCGGCAACGTTCTCAAGACTCATGAATTCTGTCTTCCATGAATACCTCGACAAGTTCGTTGTGGTATATCTTGATGACATTCTAGTCTACTCAAAATCCGAGGAAGAGCATGGAGAACACCTTCGTCTCACTCTCATGAAACTTCGCGAGCATCGTCTATATGCCAAGTTTTCCAAATGTGAGTTCTGGATTCCAGAAGTTGCATATCTTGGTCATATCATCTCTGCCAAAGGCATTGCCATTGATCCTGAAAAGGTTAAGGCAATTGTTGATTGGAAACCCCCTAAGACGGTGAAACAAGTTAGAAGCTTTCTTGGCTTGGCTAGCTATTGCCGTCGTTTCGTCCAAAACTTTTCCAAGATTGCTAAACCTCTCACTGATCTCACAAAGAAGGACAAAAAGTTCGTTTGGACTCCACAATGTGATGAGAGTTTCAACCTCCTGAAGACAAAACTCACTTCCACACCTGTTCTAGTTGGCCCCGACACCACCAAACCTTTCCAGATATTCTGTGATGCATCTCTCCAAGGCCTAGGAGCAGTTCTTATGCAAGAACGTCAAGTTGTGGCTTATGCTTCACGTCAGTTGAACCCACATGAACAAAACTATCCCACTCATGATCTAGAACTTGCAGCAGTTGTGTTTGCCCTCAAGAAATGGAGACAATATTTGTTGGGTAACAAAACTGAAATCTTTTCCGATCATAAGAGTCTGAAATACATCTTCACTCAGCCAGATCTGAACCTCAGGCAAAGGAGATGGATTGAGAAGATTAAAGACTTTGATCTCACCATTTCTTACACTCCAGGCAAGGCTAATGTTATGGCCGATGCACTCAGTCGCAAATCCTATTGCAATAATCTCATGATCATGGAGAGCCAACCTCCACTTCATGAAGAATTCCAAAAGCTGAACCTTGGTCTTGTTCCTGAAGGATACCTTGCTAGCTTGACAGCCAGCCCAACTCTCGAGGACAAGATTCGTTCTGAACAACTTCGTGATAGTGAAATCAAGAAGATTGTGGATCACATCAAGGAGGGCAATGATAAGTTCAAGTCCTTCTCAATTGATGACAAGGGAACTGTGTTCTTCGAAGGACGCATTGCAGTCCCTCAGATTCAAAGTCTCAAGGATATCATTCTCAAGGAGGCTCATGAAACTCCTCTATCCATTCACCCTGGAAGTACAAAGATGTACCAGGATCTCAAGACTCTGTATTGGTGGTCTGGCATGAAACGTGAAATTGCTCAATACGTTTCTGAATGCGACGTTTGTCAACGTGTTAAGGCAGTCCATCAGAAGACAGCAGGTCTACTCCAACCTCTGAAAATTCCTGAGTGGAAGTGGGACATGATTGAAATGGACTTCGTTACTGGGTTTCCAAAGTCCAAAAAGGGCAACGATGCAATCTTCGTTGTTATTGATCGTCTCACTAAGGTTGCTCACTTCTTCGCTGTAAAGGAAACTATCTCAGCTAGCCAGTTAGCAGAGCTCTACACAGCAAAGGTTGTTCCACTTCATGGTGTTCCATTGGAAATAAGCTCAGATCGTGGAAGTATCTTCACTTCTCATTTCTGGAAAAGCTTTCAAGAAGCATTGGGCACTAAACTTCTGTTCAGCACAGCTTACCACCCTCAGTCTCAGGGGCAAGTCGAAAGAGTCAATCAGATTCTCGAGGATATGCTCAGAGCATGTGGTCTCTCCTTTGGCATGAAATGGGAGGATTGCCTTCCATATGCTGAATTCTCCTACAACAACAGCTACCAGGCAAGCCTAGGTATGGCACCATTTGAGGCACTGTATGGTCGCAGATGCAGGAGTCCAATCAATTGGTCTGGAGCTGGTGAACGTTCACTTTTAGGCCCTGACATTGTTAAGGAAGCCGAGGAGAAAGTTCGTATCATTCGTGACAATCTCAGGATTGCTCAGTCTCGTCAGAAGAGCTATTATGATAGCAAGCACAGGGATATGGTCTATGCACCTGGTGATAAGGCATATCTCCGTGTAACTCCCCTCAGAGGCACTCATCGTTTTGGTGTGAAAGGAAAGCTTGCACCAAGATACATTGGCCCTTTCAACATCCTCTCAAGACGTGCAGAGAATGCTTATCGTCTTGAACTTCCAGAAAAACTTTCCAAAGTGCACGATGTGTTCCACGTGTCACAGCTCAAGAAGTGTTTCAAAGATCCAGATCGTGCAGTTGATCATGATTCCATTGAACTGCAAGACGATCTATCTTATGAGGAGCACCCCATCAAAATTCTCGATGAGACCGTTCGTAAGACTCGCAACAAGAGCACCAAGTTCTTGAAAGTCCAATGGTCGCATCATTCTGATAAAGAGGCAACATGGGAGACCGAAGAGGATCTTCGCAAGAAGTATCCGGACCTTTTCACATCTCAGTAGGGAATCTCGGGGCGCGATTCCTTCAAGGGGGGGCGTTTTGTAACATCCCAAGTATGAAAATACCCCTAGAATGCTTTGTCCTTTGTTTTATTTCAAGCAATGCATCATGTCATCATGTTTACTTATTGTCTGCATTTGTTTCCCATCTGTTTTATCCTGTTTTCACAACTCAAATTCAAACCTTTTTCAAACATGGTTTCATACTTGCTCTGTTACAACCTTTGGAACCAAAATAACAAATAAAAACAACCCTTTTATTCCTTGTTTTCACTTATTAAATTGTTGCTTTAAATCCAACCAATAAATCAATCAATAATTCTCAACTCACCTTTTAAATTCCCAAACCAAGTTCAAATCAGTACCTTTTGGGAACCATAGAAATCACCAAACATTTTTTTTCTTCCCTCTAAATCATTCTAAAACCCTAGGGGTAACCCTATTTTTATTCATGTTTTATCAAGATTTTATTAAACTCAAATCCCCCTATTTTGAATTCAAACACAAACCATACCTTTAAATTTCAATTTTTGAAATCCAAGTTTACAATGTGGTTTCTAATTGTTTAAAAAGCTTAACTTAATTTTTCTATAATTTTTCTCAAATAAAACCTTAACAGTTTTCTCCCAAAAGCAAAAGTACAAAAAAAAAATAA